>JAAMPD010000723.1:0-38689 GCA_025266255.1 Trissolcus basalis | reverse complement strand
GATTAAAAAGAAATTAAATGATTAAGTTGAGAAAAAATATTTTCAACATTGCATTAATTTTGCTATGTAAATCTTTTTTAAACATGGATAAAACTGGCTGTGATACACGAAAATGGTTCAGTTTTTTCAATTTGATCGTGAGACGCGATTTTTCGTTCGTAAATTGTATGATAAAAACTGTCGAGTCATTTTGATCGGAACGTCAAAAATATCTTGGAATAAAGTCGAAATATTTTTGCAAAATGCACAATGTAAATGAAGTTTAACTCAGCGTATAATTTGAGCGATGCAAAAATATTTCAGTGGACTTTGAGTGAGAAATTGAAGTCGATCATTTTTATATGTATGGTTTATACATAAAAATCAGAATAACATTTTTTTGACACACACGACCGTTCGATATTCAAGATAACCACTTTTCTGCTTTGCATATTAATTCAAGTATGTCCATTATCATCTCCCGAGCATGGTTCATTTTGTCAATTCAAACTTTTTTATTACAGACATTGTCGTTTCAGAGACTATCCTTTTCGAATTTAAATTGTCTGCATGTTTTAATTTGTTGTAAATTTATGGAATTTTCTTACCCCAAAAATATAGTCCTCATTTAAATGTATGAAAATTTCTAGAATTGGTGTTTGTTTTTTAAATAAAACGATGAAAGAACAATATTTATTTATTCCATCGCACGATAGTTTATACTTATCTGAATATGAATTACGAAGAAATTTAAATTTCAGAAAAGGAATCGTAACATCAATCTCAATATATAATTGTTAGCCCACGGCGTCGACTAATGCGACTGTAATGTTTCGCACTCTCTAATGAATTCTATTTATCATTCAAAATAAACGAATACTGCGGTCCGAGTGTAATAAATAGCTCATAAATCATTGCAATGCACCTCGGTATATAATGTTCTATTTACGATTTCATGCATTTCACACATCAAACAACATCTGAACAACTCTTACAAAAAGTGCGTTTGCGGTCGAATCGTATAGTTCTTTCTTATTCGATTCTTCAGACTCTCACAGGTGTTGTAAATGATGTAAGTCAAAACTTCAAAGAGCGAACGGGAGAAAAAAAAGCTTCAAGAAGAAAACAGCTTTAGAATTCAACAAACAAAACATATTGCCTTTCATTCATGCTGCAATGCACTTTTAACAACCAATATTTACATCTACGAATTATTCTAGATCCAACGTATCAAGACGTATTTTATTTGAGTTCTCGAAAATGGAATACATCATCTTTTCAAACGTTATTTCAGCAGAGTGTTTACGTTCGAACGATTCGATATGTTATTTTTAATAGCGAACATTAAACATGAAAACTTTTATTTCTCGTGAAATAAATAGTAAACAATATTTATTACTTGTAAAATAAAAATGAATCATTTCACGAAATTAAATTTTACCGGTTTTATGGATCTTAACAAAATTTTTTTTAAGTCAATAGACTGTAAAAAATGTCGCAAGTCAGTAAATTCGAGCAAGAATCATTAAATAATTCATTTCCTTTCTTTTTTCTGCTATCAGAATAATTGAACCCCCTCACCTTCGGTCTATTTTTCGTCCGACGTGAAACTACTCTGGAATTTAAGTTCCTAATTAATTAGTTGTTGACTTCCAAGTGATTGGCAAGCATAAACTTTATTCGATTGTGTGAAAAAAAACTAAGATCACATTAATAAACGTGAGTGATTTTTTGGATTCGATGAAAGGCGACTTTTAACGTAATTGAAAAATTAACAGTTTCATAAAAATGAGTTAAAATGTTTTAACTGAATTCATCAAGTTTAATCGATGACCAAGGCGAGGTGGAAATTTCCCGTCCGATGAAACACGGGGCTTTACTACTTGTCAAGCGATTATAATTTAATTTCATTAGTTAGATAAGAGTGGATTGATAAACGTGAATTGAAATAATATCGAACTTGACGTCTAACGTACGAACTCGCGCATTTAAGTGCAATAAACGCAATGGCTGGAAGGGTTAAACAATGGCTCATGAATTATTCAATGGAATATATTATATTTGAATGGTTGTTAATACCTGACATCATTTATTGATTGGACACGAAAAACTGAAAACGAGAAACAACATTCCACTCGCATCATTTCAACAGAACACATGTTTTTTATCACTTTTCACGAATCGATCGTAAGAGATATACATCTAATTATTCTGCATCATTAAAACGTCTCGGAATGTCTTAAAAGATTTCAATCCACTTTCAAATTCAAATGAAATTAAATCTATCAAATAATTCTAAATAAATCTGATTACCGTTTCTTTATTTCTTAAATAATGAAATTTGTTTAAGTTTATTCAAATTTACAAACACTCTGCTGAACATTTGAAAAGACGATATTCTGAAAAGAAATTGTAGTTATAATTTCGATATTTGCTTTTGAATATAATCACTGTTTGATTTGAGCTCAATAGAAACGCAAGTAAAAACGCCATATCATTATAAAGACCAAATAATTGTTATCAAACTTGAACGCAGTAATGAGAACTAATGAAAATCAACTCAAAGCGCGCACCAAAGTCGACGGTGCACTTACGAGACAACCGCGGCACATTCATAATCGTTGAAAACTTTGCTTCGTGACAGAACTAACAACTTGCCTCGGCTCTCATCTGCCCGGCAAGATCTTCCATCATGGCTTCCAAAAGCAATTTTTTACCCGCACTCTTTCTTTCTCTCATCTGGTCATAGTGAGAAAAATCAAACCCCGAGAGCATTGACGCCAAACTATAACACCGATAGTCATTCACATATAAACCTCACATGTGGGATTCCGGGACAGTTGGCCGAGAAATTGGCCTATCAGCTTTTCCCGGCGAACCGTCCAGCCCCTTGCAAAAGCCCAGTAAAAGAGCGGAGATAAGCTCTCGTGGTGTGAGCGATAACCATAATAAAAGTGTGCTCTGGTTGCAGATAATCGGCGTGATGTCAGTCTTCTTCATCTTCGTATCGATCGTGACGTTTTGCCTGAAGACGCATCCGGACTTGAGGGTACCTGTGATCGTCAACAACACCCTCCGAGCGGGCAACACGTCGTCGTGGGGCGTGGAGAAGACCCACACGAACGCCCACGACGCGTTCTTCTACGTCGAGTGTCTGTGCAACGCTTGGTTCTCGCTTGAGTTCCTGATCCGGTTCACCGCCAGTCCGAACCGCTGGGACTTCATCAAGAGCTCGGTGAACCTCATCGACATGATCGCCACGCTGAGCTTCTACATCGACTTGGCGCTGCAGAGGTTCGCCTCCCACTGGGAGAACGCGGACATCCTCGAGTTCTTGAGCATCATCCGAATCATGAGGCTGTTCAAGCTCACCCGTCACTCCTCCGGCCTCAAAATCCTCATCCAAACGTTCCGCGCGTCTGCCAAAGAACTCGCGCTTCTCGTCTTCTTCCTCGTCTTGGGTATCGTTATATTCGCCAGTTTGGTTTACTATGCTGAGCGAATACAATCAAACCCTAAGAACGATTTTAAAAGCATACCACTCGGTCTGTGGTGGGCCCTGGTCACAATGACCACCGTGGGCTACGGGGACATGGTGCCCAAAACGTACATCGGGATGTTCGTCGGCGCGCTCTGTGCGCTCGCCGGCGTACTCACGATCGCCCTGCCCGTGCCCGTGATCGTCAGCAATTTTGCGATGTATTACAGTCACACGCAGGCGCGAGCGAAACTCCCGAAGAAAAGGCGTAAGGTTTTGCCGGTAGAACAACCCCGGGCGAGCCGCCCGCCCGGGGCCCCGGGTGCGGGCGGCTCACAAACCGGGCCTTCGTCAGGTCAGCAGTCGACTCTCCAGCCCTCGGGAGGAGCGGGAAGCGGCGGACCACCCGGTACAAACCTCAACCGTAGAAATGTCATAAGGGCCAACCCGAAGAACGAATACGGGGGAAAAGGAGGTGAGTTTACTCAGTTTGGTTTCTTCTTTTTTGTACATAATTGTATATCTCATATCAAATCCAGTATTTTAATCCCTGTACAAATTGCAATTACATTATGAAATTTCGTTAGTCGGTGGTTTTTTTTAACAAGTTTGAAAATGTTGAAACAAGTCTCTGATTGCAAAAGTTGAATTGAATAATAATAATTTCCGTTCAATTTGAGTTTTTAGAAACAAAACTGATTTCCTCGGTAGGAATCAAACTTTTTTTTTTCCATCTGAAAGTTCGTTGTGAATTGCAGTTTCTGGGAATCAATTAATATGATTGTCAGGTAGAACTTTTGGAATAATAATTTTCGTTTGTATAAAAATGTTTTTTTCGAAAAAAATAGTTTGTAAAAAATTTTTTATAAAATTCAACAGAAAGTTTTTTTTTGTTTGAGTTGTTAGAGTGTATGGGTTTTTTCTCTTCGCCGTGTATAAAATATTCGAAATGAAATTTAATACCAACCCTACGAATATACCCACTACCTAACAACGTGATTCAATGTAAAAACGCAAACATTGTAAACCTCGGAAAATCAATGTTCACTATCGAGATTTGCACTTCCATACTAACTCGTTCTAAATGCACGTATTTAGGTGCTCGACCTACCGCAACGTTTGCTTCAAATACTACTTTACATATGCCCAATTTAAATTCAGCCATACACATGAGAATTTTTCCCACTTAGTAAACGTAAATTTTAATTTATGCAAAATACCCAATTTCACGATAATTTATCAATTAACAAACGTTACCATGTCGTAAGCACCAAATCTGGTATATATATGATATGATATTTTCCGTTTATATTTTCGTAATAACGAGAAATTCGAAATGTTGAAATCCAAGTTTTATTATTATTTTTCGTATCCATCGTGAAAGGTAGCATTCAATATGCCAAACTCAATAAATTCAGCCAATTCTGTTAAATTCAATTTTTTGTTTGCATTATGAAAATTTTTTTCTCTGAAATTTAATAATAACAAAATTTGTACGATCAATATTTGATGTCTTTCGAATGAAGATAAAATAATAAAAATTAACTGAAATGTCATAAACTCGTCAGAGAGGCTGGAAAATTAATGTCTGCGTTTTTGTGCTTTCAGTTATTAAAAAATAACAAATGTTTGAAAGTGACAAACAACCCAAATATGCATTGTAAGTTATTAACAACTGTTGTTTTTTGTTACACTGTGTAATTGTCACTTATTTATTTGTGCATCACACAATGCGTTTCATAAAACAACACAAAACAAATGAAAAAAAAGAACGTCACCGCCAGTTTGTACACGCCGAGATGCAATTTATTTGTTTCCGTCAATTAAGCGATTCCCGAGAGGTTATGCAAATTCGAGCCTAAGACTCAATGCTTTTTCACAAAAATAAACGTTACAACGCAATGCTTTTTCCACCGTGGCAATAATTCAATCGATCTCGCGCGGAGCCATACAATAAAATTCAATTCGTTATTCTGAAACGCGTTGCCTTTTTATTTATACGCCAGTAATCGAAAATAATGTTTATCACATTATTATACAAATAATATAACGTAAAAAGTGAAAATTATATTTACCCTTCTGTTTGTTCGAGCAACGAGGAAAAAAATTATCCAAACTTTCGTTGTTTAATTTTAATTTTTATTTGTTTTTCATTATAATTTTATAACTCTGCAGATCCCCAGTAGAAATTATTTTGACGTTAAATTTTATTAGGGATGTCAAGTTTCCTTTTTGATCAATATTTAGGCAACCGAATGTTTTCTTTTTATTCTAACATCTTCAGTATAGTTGATATTTTGAGTAGAACTACATGTGACTCGAATGACAAAAGTATAGTGAGTACTTTGCTTGTTATGACTCGACGTTGCACTGAGAGAATACAGCAATACGGCGGCGCGTGAATATTTATCAAGAACATTTTAGACTTGCGTGGAAAAAAAGCGACCGGCACATGTGAAAGGGGACAACAATTTGGCGAGAGGTGCTTTTGTGCAGCACAGCTCATACGAAAAAAATGAAGCTTTTTTATTCTATGCATGGGTCTTTTGAGACGAGTCGTTTTCTACGCAATTTCCATTCGAGCGCCGCGCCGTCAAAGAAAAAAAAAACTTGTCGGAATTTCCAAGGTGGGTCAGCAAGAAACTCGGCCTTACGATTAGTCGTTACGCGAAATTAGTTCCATCAATTATTTATGGCCGGAGGCGAAAGAGACTTTTTGTTGACAGCTGATTCGGTTTTGATACCGACCTGATGATTTTTCAAGGCACGGTGAAAAATCATGCTCGTGCCGAAATAAAAAAAAAACAGTCCAGCCCGTGAGATCCCGAATGACGTGGTTGTTTTATAAATGACGTTTTTATGCGCCCGCAAAATAGCACTATTGCCATTGTAAGAGATTAATTATTTGAATAATTATGTTCGACTTGTGAAAAAGCAAAAGCCTTTATGCACGTTTTCTTTACAATTCAAAAGATATTTCAAGCAGTTTCTTCTCGGTAAATTAGCAGATTATTTTTGGACTTATATGATGCTTATGATGCGATATCTCTATCAAGTTTGACCTCCTTTATTATTGTAAGAAATTGTTTGATAAATGTAATTTGTAGATTATTTATAACTTGAAGTGATCACGAATCTTCTATTTCATTTTATTATAGTAGCAACATTTCTTACGTATAAATAAATTATAACTTTGAACAATTTAAATTATACTTTAATTGAATCTTCATTAATTTGAAAATTGAATTTAAAATTTAAACCTATCGTTGGAAAACGGTAAAAAACGAAAGTTTTGTAATATAAAATATTAAAATTCCGATAAACATTTTCCATGAAAAAGTTACAATAACGTGCTGAGGTGCAATGAAAGATATAGTGTGTCATATGGCATTTCTTTTTAAATGAATAAAACAGACTTTTTATTATGCAAAAACGTCGACTTTTATTAAACTAATTCAAAGTTTCTGAAAACTTAGTAAAAAATTTTTATGTCTCAATAAATAATCCAAATAGAGCATGAGATATCTCGTATTCCAAATTCCATTAGTAATATATGAAGTGGAAAATGCAATATTTTAATTGACTCATATGTTCATGTAGAAACCACATGAATATTCCATAATTCATTTGACAAAAGCGTACGATAATTTCGTATTCAATTATAACAATTTTATCAAAAAAATAAAGCATAGGTCAATGATCAATCGATGAAAAAGTACATCTGGAATGAGAGTATTCCGAATATCCTCAAAGACTGCTTGAAACAACAAACGAGCCATAAAAAATTTACCGAAATGAAACATTAAAAACTATTTAAACAAACTCGTTCATTGTTTTCAGAAACTATTTTTACTTTTAACGATGCCAGAAAAAGAATTTCGTAAACTGCATCATCCTACACTGCTTCTACATTCGGTGAAATTTGATTTATCTTGAGATTTAATAAAAGTTCCACACAATCCAAATCCGTCGGCTTAGAGAACAGCGCGATAAATTATTATATCTCTAATTTTCTTTTCAAATCGAAATCTTTGAAAAATGTAAACCAGTTCATTTTTCAGAAATAGTATTCCCAAATTGCTAATTTGCCAGAAAATATATCAATTTTATTTTGTATAAAAATACAATTCAGAAGGGCTTGGAGGTTGAAAAAAAGAGCAATGCGTTCGAAAACCCAAAGGGATGTTGCTGTTTTCCCAATTCGATCCGGTTATATGTCGTGGAAATTGAACCGGATTTGATTCGACGAGCTGGGCTGAGCCAAGTGGATAAATAGAATTATATGCCACGTCGGGGCGGAGAAAAAGAACAATTCGGTGTTCCTGCAGTCTCACGCAATTATGAGGGAGGGAAACCTGTACAGATATACAGCTGGACGGAAAACATCAGTCCCATGTTCGGCAAATATCCGGGTCGTGTCTACCTGAGACTATTTTTGAACGATAAATTTTCGCGTGCCTCACCAGGGATTTTCCTCGAGCGTTCTACACGAGCGACTCGAACATACGAAGATCGTTATACGCCCTCAAAAACTTTCCCAGTTGGAAAGAAAAATAAATCAAACGAAGTTTCAGTTTTTGTCGAATTTCTTTTTATTTTTTGCTGCTGTATAAACAATTCCAGATGCGGTATCAGCCGAACGTATAACCTGTTGCGATTTCGAGCCACTTTATCTTATTATCGAAACTTTTGTTGTCAGTGAGCAGCAACGTTGCTTAATTTCTTTACGCGAAACAAAAGGCGTGGCGGGGAAAAACTATTTAATTAGGCCCTCGATCGATCGAGGCACGTTTTCCCTCGCGGCTGTAGAATACCCGTATAATAAATTGTGAACTGTATATACTACCCCAAATAATATTAATATTGCCACGGACAAAGTAAATTTTTAGAGTCTTTTTTTTCGTTACTTTACTTTGAACTTGCTCATCTTGCACGTACAGCTGGACGTACGGATTTTAATTTTCAGTATCGCTCACAATGACGGAGCCGCAATTTTTCATCCCTGAGTGGCGCTGGCTCGACTCTTCTCTTTCAAATTTATACATCTCTCGCTTTTGCTCAAAATTATCAACCTAAAACCACAAGGGTTCTCGGAGATTCATTAGTTTAATTCCATGAAAATATTTATGAGCGGAATAAAATAAATGTGCCCGGGGCAGCGTTTCTCAGATAATGACAAAATAAAAAGAAACAGCAAGATACAACATTCACTAATTGTCTCCTTTTCCGATAGTCCATTAAATGGAAACTCATAGTAAATCGAAACAAATGGGAATAAATCACAGCAAAAACGAATAGAAATATTAAAAACAACATATGCGTAGAGGCAATCAATCAAAAGTCCAATTCGTGCGTTCGTCTTGTTCAAAACTGTTGTTGTTTTATTTTCCAATCGCCATGGCTATTAAAAAATTAGTCACCCTGTAGATGTCCATTTATTATTAGTCGCTCGGCGCATCTTTTTGGCGTACAATTTTTTCAATTTCTCCGATAAGCTTTTTTCGAATATAAAAAAGTCTCCGGATTAAAAGTGATTTTGTCACCGAGGGATGTACTCTCGGCAATGTCAAGAAATCGCGTCGAAGCTGAGGGATCGATTTATCGGGACAGTTTTTCGTCGACAGCAGCGATGACTTTCAATTCCTAACTCCAAGACCAGCGGAACGAATTGACCGATCGATCGGAATTATAACTGCATTTTCTGTCCACAGCTACTCCTCTCGTCCCGCACGCCGTGCCGTGCAAATCTAGAGGATCTCTGTGGAAAGTTAATTTAAATCCCGATAGAGAAAACACGGTCGGGGTTACAAAACCGCGTACAAAGATTGGCGAAATCGAACGATACATAAACCGGCCTAAAAATGAATAACACATCTTTCGAACGGGCAGAGTGAAATAATAAAACTCGCGGATCAACAAATGAAAAAAAAAGAAAAACGACCGAAAAAGTTCGATTCTTTTCCGGCATTTTTTGCCGCTGGTTTGAAAGTTTTTCTTATAATTTGATCGGTAACTTTAAATATTAAATTACCATGCCAAATCTCTCTGTCGTGGGGCAGAATATCTTATGTTTTTTTTCAGACTGTAGGAAATTGAATTCTTGAAAAAGTATTTGAAGGATTTCCCAAGCAACGCGAAGAATGTTTATATCTGTCCTAAAAACTGCGCGTAAAATAAACTGCTGAACAAGAGATGATGAAAAAAACACCACCGCGTCTCGTCAGGAGTTTCGCAAGGCAAGACACAAGGGGTGAGATACTACGGTGCGATTTATGATGGTCCAGTGAGCGACTGATTTGATATTCATTTTTATGACGAAATTATAATTTTACGATCTTGCATAAAATAGTGGTGAAACGGTCGTTCGGCGAGCGTGATAACCACTTGAAAAGGACTTTCGATCGCGGTCTCTATTTTCGCCGGTCGTTTTTTTACGCTCATTTCACATTTCATTATTATAACGTCAAATTTTTACATTTTTTCACCATCGATTTTGAGGTGGGACGGATTCAAGCGAAAAGGTAAAACTCGCGCATAATTGGCTGAGAAATTTTTGCCGGCTCGTTCGAACGATATTTTAAGTGCACTACTCATTTACATTTCATGTTCAGCGAAAGAAGCCTAATTGATGGAAACATTCAGAAAAGTCATCTACCAATTGCGTAAGCTGGCACGATGATTGAGTTGTCCGTGCAATCGAATTATTGAAAAATCATTGCTGGTTCTGCTTTGATTACGGTTTCGTTTTGGTATAACAACATCAAACGTCACAGATAAAAGGTACAACAAGAAAAATTCATAATCGAGTCATCGTCAATCAATTTTCAAGTCAATTCTTTGCGTTCGCAAGTGCAATCGTCTGGAAAGAACCATCGAAATATCATTTCCGAGTTAATCAGAATTTTCTCTGGCAAAAAATAAACTGTTTCGTCTGTAATCGCGAGCTTTTAATTTTCGTTAATTCAAACTGAATTATTTACACCAGCGTATATATTGATTTCTCACTTGATACAATTACACTGCGTTGCTTCAACAAAGGCTGAATAATTTACGAAAAAAATATTCCTGTGGCAGTTTAATATTTTTCATAACGAAATATCGTAGAATTATTGATTAACGAGATATAAAAATTGTCACGCCCGGAAATATAACAGCACCTTCATATTCGTAGATTATACAACTTCCGCTTTGATACACTCGAAATCCCTATTTTCAGTTTTATCTGTAATGCATAAATTTGTATTTCTTTTATCGTTTGGATGATGGACGTTTTTCCTTGTACGTGACATAGTTGAACAAAATGGTTAATAAAAAAATGTTCAGAAATACAAATCGAACGTCTGATTATCGGGACTTATATTCTTCGCACAATGCGAGTCAATTTCGAGAGAGATGAATGTCGATACGCATACTTATTTCAGGATCTCGCGCACCCAGTCTCTGGTTGCTGATCAACAGTCAATCACAAGAGGTTCACAATCAAACGTACGATTTCATTAGCGTTAAAAGTTGTTCAAATTTCCACGATCAATTATTTTTCCAACGATAATACTATTCGTATAACATTTGTATTGCTGTTTGAAATTGTCCGAAAAACATGTTAATATCAAAAGTTTATATTCATCAATTCATTATTATTATTATTTCCTTTTTTTATCTGAAAAAAACATTTCTCTTTTTGAAAGAATTGTTTTCATATCACATGAGAATAAAACTTGCAGGATCACTTGAAATCCATTCACGTTTTATGAGATAAATTTGGTTATTCGCGTAAAAACGCGAACTCACGGTTGCACACATCACACAAATGGTTCAACACATGAAACCACAAATTTACATTCTTCAGGACAACTCACCAACGCCACCTACTTTATGAGATATGAATTGTACGACAACCCAGTTACCCTTACGACTGTTTGCCCCAATCTCTCCAGCTGTGATTTTATTCCCACCTACATACGTTTACCTTCTAACCATGTTTGGATTCGTTTTATTTCCGCCATACATCTAGAAAATGCATGAAATGTATGACATTATTTCAGTCGCTTCTTTCTTTTCTTTCCATTACATTAATTTGGAGCCGTAAGAAATGCGATATAAAAAATTTTTTATGATAATTCCCAACAATTTTCATCGAGATGATATTCGTACAATCCGAAAGTTTATTATGATTTATTTCGCAAATTCCCCGTCGGTCTACAAACAATGAATTTACGCCGATATTTTTACGATCTTACGTTTATAATTTTTCACAACGCAAAAAGCACTTTCGAGCTTCCATTTTACTCCACAAAACGGCATTTTTATATCTCTCGCACTGAGAGGATACCACGCGAGATATACAAATAAAAAATAAATTTCGAAATCTTTATTACTTTCGGAGGTTTTTGAAATTAAAACGCGGCTTTAGTTTCAGCGTAAATTTTTGTTCGCAGCCACCAATAAAATTGATTGTCTGCATCAACTTGATGACATACAACATTACGAACCCTTTATTCTCGTAAAACCGTAGTATTATTAGAAGGTTCATTGTTGTCATGAAAGAGAGCAGCTGAAAATAAATATAAATCTGAAATATGTATGAATATCTATTTCTATTTATATCGTTCGGAATTGAAATTACATATATTCTAGCAATTATAATCTATCATTCGATTAATATTTATTAGCAAACCAGTTCAGCTGCATTGCTTTCATTATCCAAATCGTTTGTGAGTGTTTTTATTAAATATTCGATGTATACAATATTAGCATTCAAATATCATGTTATTTATGTACATGAATTTAGTATTTGTTAGAGTAAACTTTTTTCCTTCAAATTTACCGGTCAGTCTGAATATACCGCAAACTAAATATACCAATTCAATTGAATTATGTACATTGGCTCTTGTCAAATAAAAGATGTCCCAAAATTGCATTGCAAAATACAAATGATTTATGTGGTATTGCGCAATACACTTTGCAAAATTTTAAGTACTCGTCCAGCAAACTTACACAAAGTCGTGAAATGCACAATTCAGTTCCTCTGTCTGATAGTTTCACGATTTGCAATACACCGCAAGCGTAGAGTCGGACGCACAGTTCCTCTCCTTACACAGCTGGCGGAGCTGTAAGTCACGGTCCGTTTCACGGTTGAGTTTGCTCGCTCGAGAATTTTCATCAAACACAAAGTTCTCAGTGTTTCAATACCGCAATCAATGTTGAATCCATTCGGATACACAGCGCACTTTGCGATATACTAATCAACGTTTGTTTATTTGTCGATTACAGACGAGGGCCAAAGGAACACCAACCTTCGGACCAACGGGACCAAAACAGGCGGAGGGGTTGATGGTTGCCCGTTCTAGCTCATTTTTCACGGTTGCCCCGAAAACGGGCTACAATGGATGCTAAAGCGAATTCTTCACTGCCGTGACGATTCGACGTCTTTGGATGAGACAAAGACAAAACTGTAAATAGAAAACAAAAAAAATAACAAATTCGAGGTAATGTACGAGAGAGAGAGGTGTGTAAATGCCAAGCGAGAAAATGCGAAAAAAAAGCGACCAGCGGGACAAACGAGAGAGACGAAAGACCGATTGTAAGAGAGGAGACATAGCGGCTCTCCGAAATCTCCATGACCAAGATGTTCTTTCAACACGTACGTGTATAACGAACGATTCAATCAATCACAATCATAGTCTAGTTTTTATCCCCTTCTTCCCACACTCCGTCCCATCCCTCTACTATATGCATCTTGTCCGAGCAACAGCTTCGAAAACTCCTCCGGATCTTGCGAGGCGCCCCACAGGTCGTCGCCCATTCAAACTGACTGAGTTCGATGATTCCATCGCCCCTTTCCACCGACCCAAACGAAAATTTGACTTTTGACAATTTTGAATGTTTTTCAACTGTCAGTTCCTGAACCAGCGGTCGGGAGATGTTGACGAGCTCACTGACAAAAACTGAATAAGCACAAGCATTGGGTATCAATCAAGACAATCAAAGCCAGACCTCGTTCCGGTAGGGAAGCTCTGTTTTGTTCGAACGATGGCAGAGACGCCGAGCTCACAAAGAAAACAAAAGTTTGTTTTCATCAACGTGTAATATTTGTGCCAAGCTTTGACGTCGAAATCCATGATTGAATGCGTTAGATTTGGGGCAAAATGAACATGCCCGAGTTCCGTCGCGCAATTTGACGCTCATTTAGCTTGGTGTTAGTTTGATAAAAGACTGATTAAATATGCTCGGCAGCGGACCCGCCGTTACTAGTCGAACAATTCGCAAACTCATTGTTACGCGGGCCGATGCCGGCGCTGGTCGCGTCTGCCCCGGCTTATCGGGATTCCCCGAGCTACATTTAGAGTAATTTATTCCTGAATCAGATTTAAGACCGACCGGCTCAAGGAATCCAGATATTCAAATTGTCGAGATTATCGAGCATCTGGCGCGCGGAAACAACTACCCGACTGATCATCCCGATTTGATAGTCGCGCATAAATTTTGTCGCTATTTGGCTTCGATCGTGAGTTGGAATCTGTCCAGGCGATTTTTCCTCGCCGACGGTGGAGAGGACGATCCGCACATTCTCAGTCGACTGCAGATCCAACTCATCTGGACATGCGAGACCCGTATAGAACAATCGCAATCCCTCAGACTTGGAATTACTCCAAACCTGGTTACGCGAAAAGTTGTCCGGTGCCGAGCATCACGCATTTTTCTTTTTTTTGCACTAAAAAAAAGGTTTTTTTCAAGAGAAAAAAAGCTGTTAAAAGTTAGAGGACATGAAAAAAAATGCTGACTCAAAAAGTGTCTCGAAATTGGACACTTTTTGCAGAATTTCAAAAGCCGTGAATCGAGATGTCTTAAATTAAGACAGTTTTGAGGAAACAACAAAACGTGTTATCATTCGAGACACTTATTTTTGCAGTGACATAAACAGACAAATAATGAGCGTAACACATTTCAAGTTCCGTTTCTTTAATTTCCGTTTGGACAATTTGCCGACGAACCACAAAAGTACACACAGCCGTCTCTTGCGTATAATTAAGTTGTCAAATAAGTCAAGTGGCTGAATCAAAACTTGCATTTACTTTGGGCCAAAGTTTTGTGAGTTCGTCAACATCGCGCCCGGGGGCTTCTCGTAAACTTGATTGAAGTGGGTCATTTTCAATGGGTTTCGAACCTCGTTGCAAAGAGGCTTTCAGGTGAGCAAAAACGACCGGGAACTAATTTGCGCTGCTCCCTTGGGAGGCCTCCCGGCTAGACCTTCCATGGAGCGCGCGAAAAGTTCGGTCGCGCGAAGCGTACGCAAATTGTGTACGTCAAGCCGTGACAATAAATTGTAATTAAGACTCGACGTCGGGGGTTACTGGCGTTCCGGAGCGGCCGATGTTTATCACTTCGCGCACCCTGATGCCGTCGGGACCAATCAGCTGCCTCTACGAAATCTCATTGTCACTCGCATGCCATGGCACACTTTTAAACAATCGAACACATAACTTGACCCCAGACAAAACGCATGCACGAAATACCAAAACGCACCTTATACATATAGTAGGGTATACACAGCTACGCAAATGCTACGGAACAATTATACAGGAGGAAAAAACGGAGCTGAAAACTCTGTGCGACGAGTTTCATAGTTTCGACCACTTTGTTATCTCACCCTGCCCAGTTTGGTTGCGATTCATCATCGGTATTGATACTGGGCACATTTTTTTTCTCATTTTTATATACAAAACCAGTTCTAATTTATTCATCGTGAATTGTACGCGGGGTTGGGTGTCGCATTGTTTACCGTAACTCTGATACTTTGATAGCGTTAAATTTCGCTGCAATGTTTGAATTATAAATCACGCTGCTATCGATAGGACACATTTTTCGGGCACGAAAATTCAAACGAGATATGTTCGTGTGAGACACACAAACACACACGCGCGCGCGTTTAATTTTCGCAGACTGCTGTTTGTTTGTTTTTTACATACAATTGTGATAAAGGGAAAGAAAATAATAAAAGAGTGTTGAACAAATAATCGTGGAAGTATATTTTTAATACCTGTTTGAATTTTGATGAGAGATGCCGTGTTGTTTGTCGTTGCCGTGATCATTGTTGTCAGGATCAATCACATTACACTGAAAATTCATTTCACGTGGCCCGCTGCAGAAGGAGAAAAATATAAAAAAAGCTGCGTGCATTTTTTTTCTTGTTTGCTCGACAATGGCTTTGAAAAGAAGATTGGAGAGCTTTTTTTGACGGAGTGTATAAAGTTAATTAAAAAAGGGCTCGTTTGAATCAGCTTAACTGCATTCCAACTTACAGAGAGCAGCCGAATTAAAATAAAAGAAAAATTTTAATTTCACGTGTGTGAAATTAGGTGACTCTTATAATGCGATACAATATTTTGAAACGACGAAACACTGGATGTTTCTTATTCGAGTGGAATTTTAAATATAATTGGAATGTGTCAGATAGAATCCCAAATAAATTTGATGTTGATGTTTAAAATGTATATGAAGTGATGAGATGTTAAATGTTGAAACGACTGGAATATAAATTAGCCTTGTTAGAAACAGTATAAAAGTTTGTATATATTTTGTCAATCAAGAAAAGAGTTTATTTCGGTTGGAGGGGAAGTACATAATTTATCGATAGGATCTTTTGGTAACAATTTTCATCCCTAATAGTTAAACACAAGATGGGCTCATGATTGCACCAAAAACTATGTCGAAAATATTCCGTCAGCCAAAAACACACTGCAGAGTGAAATGAAAGTTGGTGAAAGAGAGGATGAGAAACATATTATTTCAAGCATCAGTTGCTCCGCGGAACCGCTTTGCCAAAATTACCTTACTTTTCTCGAAATCTTGAATAACTTTCCTCGAGAAGTTCCAGGGAATTTTATATCTCTTACGTAGCGTCCTTTTTGGCCTGGCAAGAAGAAAAGAAAAACCTCTCGAAAAACTCAACGCATACAGCGCCCTTAGAATTTCACACCAAATTAAGATCAAACGAGAGCGCCCTCTCGTGGGCTTATATCCGAAAGCGTAAAGTCCTTTTTTACGCGACAAAAGTAAATTTCTCTTTTTTTTGACCGCGCGTTGATGCGACGAAAAAAACTCAAATTTGCACAACTGCCTTGTTTAATTTCGTTTGAGAAAAAGGGGAAAAAATTGTTCCAGCCACACGACAAAGCATATCATTAAATGCACGCGCAACTTGCCGTCGAATTGAAGAGGAAGAAACGAGGAAATCGGAGATTGGTCAAATTTCCCGACCGAGAGTCGAAACGTAAAAAGCTCTCTTTGAAACGGGTCGAGCGTTCGAGATTGCCGGGGGAGCGAAGGAAAAGGAATATAAGACGAGTTCACGAAAATCACGAGCGGCGAAGCGAGCGAGACAAAGAGCCTCGTTCCTTTCCTCATTTCTCGATGAACTTATCAATAGCTCGTAGCTATTCGGTGCCTTTTTCGGTCGCCGGGACCTACGCAGGCATAATCGATCCACATATCCTGTTGTATGCAGTGCGGCTATTTTTGCGTTTGTATATATTGCGTGTGATAAAAACAGTACCCGTATAATTCACGTGATAAAATAAAAAAAAAAAGGGGACGGAATAAATCAAATGTGAGGCTCCGATTTTTCCTCCGCATCCACTTTGCCAAGAAACCTCTGTAAAATAGCGAGAGAAACACATCACAAAAAAAAAAAAAAAATAAGTATTAGAAAAACCCAGGTACGGTTTTAGATCTGACCCTAGTAGAAATTTGACAGCAGTTGATGTGGTTGCTCAGATCGGGCTGATTCATAGGAAAACTAATGTCAGTTTTCAGTTTCAAATTGAATACCAAAAGACCTCAACCAGATACTATAATCAGGTGCTGATTGTACATGTAATGCTTAAATTTCACTGGCTTTCAGAAAAGTTAAACTATTATCGATTATGTAATAAATAGCCAATTCAGTGAATTCATTTTACATTATTATCAACGTCGACAGCAGATACAAAGTAAATATTTTAAATTAAGTTAAAACTTGTTAATATTACAAAATGATTATAATAATTTCGAGCATTGAATTTCCATAATCGATTTTTAATAATTAATATAATAATATGAAAAATTGTTTTCGTCGAGAGATTTTAGATTTTGTAATCAGAACCTTATCAAATCTGCTGATTACATAGGTTGTATCAGTGCCTGATTGAGCTTATCCGTCAGGGCCTGTTGCCTGTGGTTTGCTGGTCAACTTCATAATTCAGCCTGATCAAAATTTCTACACGGGAAGATTTGTGCTTGGGTACACTTGTTCGAGTTCGCCCCGTCGAGCATCAATGAATCCAGTGCCATGTATCCAACACCGTTGACTGCGCACAAGACTATGAACGACGAAAATCCAAGTTTCGTTGCAGTTGTACAATCTCGCATCAAACTCAGCTCTCTGTTTTGATAACCGCAACTGTAACTGTAAAACATTAATACACTGGTGTCTCACTGTTTCACTATTTCATTGATAGATCAATTCATTCATAACCTGTATCACACTTTTACCCACAACGAGAACAAAACAAAGGGCTGAGCTTTGTGAACCAGTGTTACGCAACACTGCCCGTCTATATACTTGTTAACCTTACGTTCGGTTCGATTGTCAGGGTCCGATTGAAATCCGCGCGATCCGACGGTAAATTTTTACTTTGCATTGTGTACCTATTCGACGACCAATTGTTCTCTTCCCTCATTGTTGTGTACCAGCTCATACTTATCCGTCTCAAAACCGTATTCTTTTTTCTCCCCGCGGAAAACATTTCTTCGGAAACTTTTGTAACAAGTTGTAGAAAACACACCCAGATAAGTATAATACTGTGGAGTGAACATCGGACGGAAACCTCGCTCTCCCTATAGTCACGCACACACTGCACAATTACGATTCCACGTTGAAAATTACTGTATTTCAAAACCCTACGATAACTAATTTAAATTTAAGTTGTGTTCCAGGCACGATTTGGCGGAAAAAATAAACGAGAGAATGATAACAAAGAAAAATGATAAAAAGAGGTCAACCAACACTTTTTTCCACGAAATCGTTCTGGAACGCGGCGTGCATATATCATGACTCCGCAGCGTGCAACATTTTCAGTCGCGGCGGGCAAGAACGAGCGGACCGTCCATCTGGCGCGGCGTTAAAATGTTGTTAACAAATATTATTTTTACTACTTGAAACTACCCTCGAAACAATGGGCGTCGACGTGCAGTTCGCTCGTTCATCTGCAGCCGCGCCAAGAGCCTCGGACGGCGCATGAAAACTCTGTGTACAGTCCGCGAATTTAATGCCTGGTCGTTTTATTTAGACGATTGATTGGCTAGAAGTCCAGGCGTTAAATTTGCAGACTGTACAACGTTATTGATTATTTAATGGTTATTTAAACATAATAACAGTATTGCACAAGTGTCGCGTCGGGATTAAAAGTAGCTCGGCGCGGCCGACAACACACCGCATCGATAATCTTTGACCTTTTTGTAAAAACGCGCTCGACATTTTCATATTGAAAATCGCGCGTCGAGCACAAACTGCGTACATTCATTAACACTTCACGCACGGACTCTCTGGCGGTTTGTGAAGCCACCGTCGAAAATTCCGCGCATTTGTTTGAGCATGAAATCGCTATACCGGGGCATCATATGGGGGAGAGAAACACGTTCAACTCATTCAAAATGACTCCGCGAAAGTTAAGGGGCTGAACAACTCGATGGACACGGAAATAAAGATGGATTCATAAATACGTTCTTTTGTACGGAAAAACGCGTCTTTTAAAGCGGAAAATACGTCGTGGCGTTCAATTTTCCATTGTTCTTGAACGTCGCGACCGCGAAAACGACGCATTTTCCGTAACAAAAAAAATAGCATTAAAAATACGTATCTATGACTCCACCTCAAAAGCTAAACTATTGCACGCGCGGTATTCGCGTGATTCTTGTAAATTATCTACTTTTGTTAGACGTTATATCGTTTATTGAAGATTTGTACAGACGTGTTGATCGTAAGTTTAGATTGGATGGATTCTTTATTCATCATTGGGATCCTCTTTTATATACGTTTTTTCTCTCTTTTCCCTTTTTTCGTGTACGACAATTTCGTTAATCGTGAAGTAACGTAATAGAAAAAAAAGAACATGGGGAAGAAAACAGAGCTCTATGCGTCTGCTGAAATTTCGCCACGATTCGCCCTTCCTTGCTATGTTGATTCCGGTAGGGGCTCTGCGACCTGAATAAACTATTAACGAAATTATCGGAGTCTCTCAAAAGCAGCGCCACTTTTTTTATTTCATTTTTTTATTTTGTTTGTTTGTTTTTTTTTTGTTTGTTAGTTTTTGTAAACGCGAATTCGTTGAGTGCCATCACGTGAGATAGTCTGGTCCAATTGGTATCTTTTCAGGGCCTTTTATAAGGACATATAAAACGACACAGGGAAAGCGAACGAACAAAGCATATCCGCACGCATGCACATCAGAACCAACTTTTAGATCGTCACACAAAAAAATTCCTACACGAATGCACGTTCCATTACCACATACAAATCCACATCACCCAAGTATGGACCACGTTTGTATCTTTCACGCACGGCCATTTCGAAGGGGAACAAGAGAAGAGAACATTTCAGACTATAGTCAGAGAAAATAAACATTGTTGAAAAGTCGAAATGCTTGTCCTTATTTTGAAAGCATTTTTTCTATAAATGTAGCACGACGTGTTCGTTTCCGACATTAGTACTGTCACTTAAACCAAAAAAAAAACACTCTCGCGTTTATTAATAAATTGTGTAAAGCAAAGATAAACTTTAAACATGACAAAAACAAGCGTAAAACGACGTTAAAAGTAAGTTAGAAGAGCTTTTGTAAAGGACGGGGTACACCCGTGGGACAAGTTTTCAAATCGTTACGAGTTCGAAGAGTTTCATTGGAGATTATAATTTAGTTTCCTTTAGAATGCGTAAGTTACGGTAGAGGTGAACCTTAACTAACTGACAACTTGGACGTTATTTTCAAATAGTAGCTGCGTAGTTTCGAGTTTCAAAAAGAAAGCCAGCGCTTGTCCGGATTCGGGGATATAAAGTTGATTGTCGACACACCGTAGCGACCGGCCGCGCTTCAAAAACTGAATTGACAAGTGTCGTATTCTCACGCACCTAAAGTTTCGTACTGAAAAAAGTAAACTCTGTCATATTATTTGTGCCAAAATGTAACAAAAAAGAGCATTTCTACGTTTACATTTTTTATTCACCTATTTTATCGAAAATGAAGACTTGATGACTTGGAAACGGAAAGACTTTGTGAAGGCGGGCAAATCGGTTTTGCGTGACGTTGCGCTTTTTCGTTGTCAACAACATTGATGCAGGGTAATACGTTTGATAATACAAAACTGTCCTTTTTGCAATCACCGTTTCGTATAAACGCGTCCTGTTGGAACGCGCCAGAGAACGTCACCGGTCGACACCCAACTTTATATCTCGCGGCGCCAATCGAACGTGTCAAGCTGAGAGGGCGCCAAATGAGCTCTCTTATATTTTCACTGTTGCAAAATTTCGATCGCGTTCGATTATGTGCACTGTACTTTGCGATTGATGCGCGCCGTGTCAGAGACAATTCCTGTGACCATGCGTGTGTTGGTCACACAGCCAAAGTGTGCGTCATGATGTGCGATTAATCAAATCAAAAAATTATTGATTCAAATTTTATTCAATTTGTCAACTCAATTAAACTAACATCGAAGTTGTAACTGGATTACTGATTTGTTCGCGGAAAGACGCTATCGATAATAGTAACACCAGAGTTGGACGAATGATCAGCCGTGTAATCTCTTGCAAAAGACTAAAAAAACTTTCCAAATCAATTATTTCAGAGCGAACAGAGAAATCAGCCACTCAAGACGATTGCACAGATCGTTTCTTTCTTTTTTTTTTTTTTTTTTTTTTTTTTAGTTTGCGTTTCCTTCCACTCCTGCAAATCAGTAATTCGAAATAACTAAAAAAACCAAAGTTAATAGTCGAGAACTGTAAACGAAAAATTTTAAACTTAAGCAGTACTAATTCGTTACGTTCAAGAAAAAATAAAACTGTACAGACCCCCTCTCTAAATGTAAAAAAAATTCAATAAGCATTAATATTTTTCAAAAATTTGTATTTTCTCAAATCAGTCTATCGTGATCATCTAAGAACAAGTCTTGAACTTAAATTTTAAACAAAAAAAAAAAACATGTGAATGAAATAATATAACACCGAATACATCACACTCCCACTGACCGAAAAGAAACTACCGTTTTACACTTTTCAATTCCCTTTTTGACTTTGTAGATTAAACAAATTGATAATTTTTCTTACGACGTCGCCTCACCTGTAATCAACGGTTCTTAACCGATCGTTGCAATCGTTAAAGTTGTGGTTGCTAGCGCACTTGTATGATTATCCTTCATCGCTGATATCATTACCGTTACATTGTGATGATTCGCATCAATTATTCACATCATCAAACGACTCTCACCCAAGTGAACGAGGTGAAAATAAATTGCGGGCTCTTGTTTCATGTAAAAAAAATGGACGTTACTTTTCATCAAAACCTCATCGCGATAATCCGATTACGGATTGGCACCCATATGACAAATTATGCGAATCATTGCCGATGATTTTCAAGAGTAACACAAAGTGAAGAATTATATATATTATAATGCGAGCTAAGCTATCTACGTTTATGAAAGGCTAGCTGGTTTGTAAATAAATTATTTGACTCTTTAAAAACTGCCTCCCTACTTTCATTTTTGTCAATGCCCTCAGCCTTTCCTCCATTCTATTCATATTTATACGCATTCGTGAGATGCTCGTTTTCTGCTCCTTACTCTCTCGAAACATGTTGCTCTGTAAGATAACAATACAATTTTAACTAAGTCTTAACTAGGTAAGATAGAATAAAATGTCGAGGATGTTATGTTGATGCATTTTCTGTTCCGGTGCTGCAGTGCTGTTGCTGATTTTCCTCGTCTTCGCAAGGAGTTTGTTCCACCAAAATTCTCCAGATGGGATTGTTGCAATTTTATTTCGACAATTGCTTTCAATTATTTACAACGTTATAGAGCTCGGTTCCAATGCCAGGTAAGTAAGAAGGAAAACAAATTATTTTTTTCTCATAAGAAACGAATTAGGAGATCCTTCTGACGGTTTCTGAATAATTGAGCTACGGTTGCCATGCAAAAGTGTCTTTCAGAAAACCAAATTGTCTTCCCCCCTCCCTGCCCCCACAAAATTCATCAGGAGTTGACCTAAATCGGTGGCTGAAAAAAGGGGCCAATAAGAGTGCGATAAATTTATCTTTTGCCAGCTGAAAGGAGAGAATATTTTCCAGCTCATCTCTTACACGGAAGTCTTATTATCAAT
Organism: Trissolcus basalis; assembly: GCA_025266255.1. NCBI lineage: Eukaryota > Metazoa > Arthropoda > Insecta > Hymenoptera > Scelionidae > Trissolcus > Trissolcus basalis. The sequence continues at coordinate 15,833 of JAAMPD010000723.1, read as the reverse complement.
TTACTAATGATACCTTCAGTTATAAAACGTGTAAAAAACGAACAAGATGGAAAAAAGATGGATGAAGGGAGAGAGAATAAACGTACAATTAAATTTGTTATTCGCAGCAGAAACGTAGTTTTTTAATTAAACTTAAAGGCAGAGAAAGCTATAACAAACTTTAGATCAATACGCAAATAGTGACGTCTTAAAAATGAATTAGTCCAAGAAAACAAGGCAGATGTAATACGCGGTTATACAAAATTCAATATCAATTTCCTGTTTCCTCTCTTTTTATTAAATCAACGTTTTGTTTATCTGCAGGATTTCATGTCGGATCAGAAACAGAAGATAAAAGAATCTTCCCGAACAATCTAAGGATAAGGAAAAGAAATTTTAAAACATATTGGAAAATCAAGAGGTAATAAATAATTACGGATCGAACTATGGAAATAACAAAAATTAATTTAATAAATTAACTTTTTACAGTAAATATTTGTACAATTTTTTTACTATACAATGGCACTGTTTATCATCAAAACCGCCGTTGGGAGATTTTTTTTTTTCGTCGCAAAATGAAGTCTTTTTCTCGTTATTTGATTCGCTTTGAATTCAAACTTGTACAAAAGTCTTGCGGGCGACTTTTTTTTCTCTTCATATTTTTACAGTAATTTCGTTTTAACAATCTTATTTTTAAATAAAGCAAATTTCATTTTTCCTTAGCAAGGATTTTCAGTCTAGAGATAACGAATTTGCCAAAATTCGTGAGCAACATTTGCAAGCACAGCTCTGGGGATAATTGAATGGCAGCAATTACACAGCCGACACAGTATAGTTGGAGGACGAAATTTGACTGCGGCACATGAGATTATCCGCGGGGATAGCTTTCACGCTGAGTGCAAACGGCGTGTTTGCACTGTGTCACGACAGCATTAAAGTCGAATGTTGTTCGTAACTGGAAGACGGAGAGAGAGAGAGAGAGAGAATAACGCGACACCTAATCAAGTTCAAGGAACACACTGCAACTGTTCGTAGTTGAGGCACATGCCGGCGTTCTCCTCGAGCGACGTACCAGTGTCCGCGCCTGGTCCAAAAGCGACCCTAATGTTGAATGGCATCGCGGAAGTTTCCACGCGACAATTTCCGTCCGCGTCGAGCTCCATGGGACTGCACAAGGAACTCCCGCAATGCTCAAGGTCGCACACTCCGGTCACATCGTTGCCGGGCTGAAACACAAAATGACGAGGGAGGAACGTTATATACCTGTATAGCTGCGAAACAAAAACGACCTGTTGAGTCTAATGTCAATTGTTATTCAGTAGTTATTTTCGGGATGGTCGGCCAAAGCACGAAGAAGGATACTACTTTTAAGACGTTTTGTTTTAGAAGTTTAGAAAAGCATCGCGCTCGATTGAACGTGCTTAAAAGCGAATCCGGCTTTGAAAATGGGACAATTTGGTTTGACAATTTCGTTACCCAGAGGCTAGAGACAAAATACAAGACTCCTTTTGAGAGGAAGCGCAAATGTTTTCGCTCGTTGTACCGTGTTCAGCTTGGAGCTTGCCTTTTTCGTCGAATTCAACCCATTTCAATTAATTTATATTCGTTTTATGTTTAGTTTGAGGATGAATTAATTATCTTGATCAAAATTTCTGACGTATGAAATGTTGGCAGCTGATTTTCGGTTGAAGAAATTCGAAATAAGTTCACTCTGACTGATTTTCAGTCGGGTTTCAAAATATATGACACAGCAAAATCATTTTATATGACATCACCGTGCAAATATTTTAGCAGACAATTATTTCGGCAAAGAACACGGTTTAAATTTTATAACATGATAGTACTACCATTCGTACGTGTGTTTCACTGCGAACGTCACGCAACAAAATATTGAAACACATAATCGTCAAAATTCATCAGTAGAATTTCATATCAATTTGGATGATTTTGTTGCAAAATTTGCCGTTCAATAAAAGCAAAACAGCTCATTTTCAACGATGGAAAACGAATTTGATCATCTTCAGATCCATTGCTCTTGCGTGATTACCCTTCTTAAACGTTTTCTTATCTAGCTAAGCAGAAAAGCTCTATTGTCATAATTATCATCCCTCGCGCCGGTTCAAGAGGTTTATGCGACATCAAAAGCATATCAGAAGCGATGAACGGCACTATCGTAACGAAATCCGGAGTGAAATGTTTTCGTGATGCCAACATATTGTCGCCTCGTCAAAGCAAATATACTTGTAAAATTTAACGCACGCCCGGCGAACAGCTCAGTTGGGCTTAACGCGGGTAGTAAAGTATCATTTAGTGCAACGGGCGTGAGTAACACGCCAGGCTGTTCAACAGAGTGAGAAAACGATAACTTCTGAGACGCGTTATCAGCAGCAACGTCATAAACATAAACAGAAAAGTAGACGAGGGAAACGTGCCGGTCTGGCCGAAAGAGCCTTTGCAAATTTTTTGCACTGACCGAAATCCGATATTGGTAACTATGCTTCGTTGCAATGAACACAGTGCAAGGTGAATTCGTCGTGTCGTAAAGCAGTAAAACAATCATTTGCCCGAAGATTTTCTACGGAGCTAATAGAGTATCTTACTAGCAATTGTTCCACTTCACGTTTGCATCATAGTTAATACCGCTATAAAAGTTTTATTGCCGCGCTAAAAGATTCATCCCGAAGTCACAATTAAAACCTGCACCGAAGGGATTTATTGGCGATTACAACTGCTGAGTTTATGATGGATTAGCTGAAACGCGCAACAGAAGTATAAATTTTATTGCCAGGAAAGAATAAAATTTTCAGTATGTGGAGAGAGATCAGACCAACACTGATGTTTTTAACTTTTCAAGGCTCTGACGCATCACGAAACCGCAGAAGTTGGTTTCAACTAATTCATCACAATTTGTTCATTTGCACCGCATTAAACTTTTTGACCAGCTAGCCAAAAATAAATTATACATACGAAAGGCCAACTTTTTTCCACATTTTTTTTTGTTCAATAAAGAATTTTTTCACAATTCAAATACTCTATACTTTCGACTTATTGTACTTTTATATATTGAAAATTTGTAACAATCCGGGCATTTCAAATATTGAAAATCGTACCATCTCAAGTCGAGAATTTCGTTTCGATGAAATTGTCCTCGTTACAGTAAACAATATCAAAATCGTATCACGAATTCGTTTTCTTATTTTATAGTTTCTGATTAAATTTCAATTTACGAGACATTTTATAGATTGATTTTTCTTACCGTAATAAATTCCTCAAAATCACAGGGGATGAGTATCTTGTCCCGACATCGGCCCATAATGACCATGCCCAAATCCGGTCCGGATCCGGAGCCCTCCGTGTCTCCGGCAAGCGTGCTCATATTGTACCGAGGCGGGCCAATTCGAAAAGAATCGAGAGCGCATGGCCTGTAAGAGATGCTACACATGCCTATGTCCTGACGGATGCAGATGATGTAATCCTGTCCGGCCAGAAAGCGGCCATTTGGCAAGTAATTGAACGACCTGATTGTTCCATTGGAGCCCTGGAAGTACTGCAGGCAACCAGCCGGAGCGCGCTGTTCAAATGGCAGTTGAACGATACGCATCTCCCAGATCCGTGACTCCAAATTACCCGGCAGTCTAAAATCGATAGTCATCGATTCGTTACCGATGTCCAAGTAGACTGAAAGAAGAAGAAGAAAAAAAAACAAATCCTCTTAAATGCGACGAACCAAAAGTTTGCTACCCCAGTCGGCCGTGATGAAATAAAAAGTTGAACTTTTCAAAAATTGAACTTTTTAATGAATTTATCTCGAGTCCGAGAAAACGTTGCTTATTACCCGTCATAACTTTGAATTCGGAATTATGCAACCGGAAATATACGAATTGGAATAGCGATGATAATCCGAGACGATGTAAAGATAAGACGATTACCAGCGTTGCCAAACAGATTCAGCTTTTTAACCCCGATCGCTATCGCACGTCAGAGGGAGCATTAATTAAATTACACTTTAATTACTCGTGGGTATATACTCACTGTGCTGGCCGCTGTTCCAGCCGCATAATTGGAACGTTTTGTTGCCGCTTCTAATCTGAAATAAGGTGTTTGGTTTTATTTCGGTCAGCCCATTAATATTGATGGAGATTAATTCCTGATACCCGTACCTCCATAATGTCCTCATCACAGACGCCCGTCCGTCTGTTCGGCTGACCCTGGAAAATCAATTTTGGTAATTAATTTGTCTCCGTATACGCGAACGGGAGTTAAGTCTGCCCGCTCGGTGGCATTCAAAATGAAATCCATTGTAAAACGTACAATGGTCGCGAACACACACGAGGTCCTGATAATGTTTACATTGTACAATGCATAATTTCAATTTTAATGCCTCGCTCTCAATAAGTATATAGGGGCAGTCGGCATCATTTCTGTCAGCGAAATAATTAAATTCAAACTTTGAGACTGCAATTTTCTCTAATTTAAAATTTCTAACGCACAAAATAATCATAAACTATATATAACTTCAAGATTATTTTCTAATTAAACTTTTCACTATAAAAGTGTACTATTGTTAATACGAAAAATGTATTATGTATATTTTCCCTGGTGACACGATTTTTCTAACTGCCCCTAATTAAATTGAGGGTGTCCATGCAATCGATCTTTTTGTATCAAATTTATTGTTACTGTATATATAGTATTACAATATAAATTAGAATCTGTCACATTCGTCCCCCAATGACACAATTACCCTAACGGCAGCTAAATAAATTCAGGGTGTTCAATTGGTTTCTCGTCGTTTGTCTGGATGCGAGTAGGAAAAAGGGGATAATCAAGTCTCGACGGAACAAAAAACGCAACTCGGATGCAATTATCACGGTGGCACTAAAAAGTCATCATTATAAATCGTTGTGTATTTTATGTTGCTCGCAAGCCATTTGAGTGACAATAATTCGAAACGGCGGACACAATAGCGCTCATTGTCTCTCGACTCGCGTTTTTGCCCGGGACGATAATTTTTCGTCGCGCGCGAAAAATTTGCTCCTTCCGTGTTGTGAATATATCGCAGCGTAATTGTTGAAGCTCGAATGGCAAATGCGAATGAAACAAAAATATAACAACATACGCGAACGTTTTATCGCTTATTTCGCGTGTTCTGCTTGCTAAACAAGAATGAAAATGAGAGAATGCCACGGCGTGCTTTCCGACCGGTCTATATATCGCTGTTTTGTCTATTTTTGTTCGGGCTGTTGAATTTGTCACATGCAAGTTAAAGGCTTTATGCAAAATGATGTTTGTTTTATGCAGAAACCTAAAGTTTCGACTTGCGTAAGTCTTCGAGTAAAAGCGTATAAGTTTTTCGGCAGCGGGATATTTGCAAGAATTATATTCATGAATGCATCAGTGATTACGCGAGCGAAATTACTCCACCATTTTCAACGCGGACGCTAAGTTGATGAAAGGATTCGCTGGCGAATTCTCACATTGTCGATAGCAGCAGAGTTTGTTTTTAATTACCAAATGTTTTTTTTATCTGAGTTATTTATTTTCTTGACAAAGGGGCGGGATAAAATGCTCTTGACTTTTCACATTTTTTCGATTTGAAAATGAGGCTAATTTTTTTTTCTTTTCGTCTAATAACTATGTCGCTGTTTTATTTTAATACGCGATAATTTAAACCGGACAGCAACAACAAGTCAACATTCCAGTTAGCGATTTCAAAAGTTTGAATTCCGAGCTTTCTTCCGCGCTCAAACTTTCGTTATTGAATTTCATCAGAGCAACAAAAATAACTTGATCGAGTTAAAATAAAAAATTTCATTGCAGAATCTGTTGAAAATTATTTACATCTCATATTTCATCTAGATTCTTGAGTTTACGGCCACGAGCTGATATTTGTTTCATATTCTCCTCTGATTTCGGATTCCCGAGAGGGGTCATAAGAGATACGGCCGGTGTCGCTCTCGGACGAAACTGCATGGCCTTTGAAACTTCACACTTATTATACTCGTATAATCGCGACGGCACAAGACAAATTGCGCTGCGGACGTTTTGATATTGGCCTGCGAATATTTCGTTTTGGCCCGGAAATATATCATGGCGAGAGGAGACAATCGCCGCGCAATAATTCAAGTGCCACGTCTTTTGTTGAAAAATTGGTGAAATTGGAAATTACAACGAAGCGAGAGGATAAAAAACTTTTCGACACATTTGCGTTGAAGCGTCAAAGCTTAAAATTACGTGATGCAAGAATGCATAAAAAATTTTGTTGCATGGTACAAAAGTTTTTGCTCAAAGACAATCGAATTTCGCGGTAATATTCACCGATGAAAAAGTTTTACCTCAAATAAGTGTGACGAAAGTTGAGCTTTTTTTCTATTAGCCAATGTGACCGAATCGAGTATGCAAAGCACTTGGAGTGCAATTTTTTGCACTGATTATAATGGCTCGTTTTAAACACCTTGTTGTTTTCCGGGCAATTGTGTCTTTGAAAGGATATAATAAAAGGAAAATAATCCACAATTACGTGATAAGTTAATTAACACCAAAAGAGGTGGAAAAAAGTAAAAAAAACCAATTCCAGTACTCTGTTTTACAATCACTTTTTAGTGTCCTCTCTTTGAAACGGAATTACACTAATTAAACTCTCTTCCTTCTGTTCGCGAGGTGAAAAATAGTACAAGCATTTTCAAACACGTTTACCGTATCTCCTACAAGACACAAATAAGATGCAAGCTAAGGCAAAAATCGTTCCGATACATAAATAGCGTTTTATTTGCTCTGAAATGTTTTTACGGATCTTTATACTTGCGTCGGTTCAAATCCTGGAAAAGAAGGTGAAAATATCTGTACAAGTCTCATTGCCAAGTTTCGATAAGCATTTTTTCCCCCATCGAATTTCCAATTTTGGTGTGACTTTCATTCGTGACAAACATTATTTAAATAAGGAATAAAAACAAAACTGTAACGAAAAATACGAAATGTTTTGAAAGCAGAAAGTTTTTGACAAAACGAGAGCGGTGAATTGATCTGTTTTCTTCGTGTCGGTTAGAAAATAACTTCAATTGCAAAAGATTGAACCAGCTGATGGAACTATAATTACAAAAGTTACGCGAAATCAAATTGTATGAAACCGCGTTGAATATGGTAACCCCCTTTTGTTGCAACTAAAAAAACTTGTCAAATAAATTTTTCCTTTATTTGTTAAATCTATTTTGATGCCTTTTGTGGACTGTGTTGTATACGTTTGTTATTTCATAACTCCGTTATGTCATTTCGGGTCAACAATTTTGTAACATAAATTACGGGTTTCACCACGAAAAAAGTGTAATGTTTTTTTTATAAATCTAAAATATATTTATGAAGAGTTTCAAAGTTTAATACAAACTTCAATATAAAAATCGATAGTTACAACCCCATGATATACGGTCTAATAATAAGAAAGGTATTATCAGACTATACAACACTACTTTTAGTAATATCGACAAAAAATTAAATCTGCCAATCAACTGTGCTCACTCTCTCTTTTTATAGAAAAATTAATACTTAGAAATTCGTTTTGAAAAATGTCATGTTAATGTAACAAAGAAAATGAACATTTAAATAGAAAAGAAAGAACCTTTCATCTTGAACAATATACTTAATAATCAATATCAAACTGAAATTACAAATTTACGAAAAAAAAAATAAAAACACAATATTGTTCATATCAACGTCTTTCGTTGAACATTTAGCTTGCTTTAATTAAAAAAAATATATGCTGTATTGCTTTTTACGACGTTTTAATCCTGGACCTCTGGCTTAAGATGATATGAATAAAAGAAGAACTTAATTGGCCGTAAAAAAATATCATTTCTGCTTTAATACAATGTGCCCCGCTTCACAACCGAACATTTAAGAAAATTTAATCAATTATTTTGCTTGTTTCTACACACGAAACAAATTAAATACGATTTTTATACACGCCGGGCGAATATATGCTCTCATCAAAATCAACTTGACCAGTACATCAATATTAATTTCAAACTTCGTCAAAATTCATCTTGTACGAGAAAACTCAAAATGCAAACGTTTGTTTGAATAATGTTTATTTAATACCGAATAGTATATTCCATACGTAAACATTATTTGGCATGCTTGTTGCATAATTTATATGTGATCAGTGTATTAGAAACGTTAACAATATATCTATACGGGGCACATTGTTTTTATTCAAATTCCGACAATACTTAAATATTAATGCAAAAGCAAATCTGGAAACTGTTTCTTCTTTAATACTCGCGGATTTCATTTTATCCAAATGTCTATCAAGTTGTGGAAAAAAATTTGCACCAGAGAAATTTAATATCCAAATATTGGGAAAAAATGTGTGACTTCGGTTGAAAATTTTGTAGATACCAAAATTGTCGGATAAATAAATGGAAAATAAAGTTGTTCCCTGAAAAGTTGTAAATCTTAATAAGTCGAAACGTGTTCAATAAACCTCGTCGGCCACATTTCGTCGTATTAAGTAGAAATATTCCACACGTTGCATTGCAATAAATCAGCTATGAATATACAATTTGTTACGGGCTGAATAATTCGGCTTGGAATTTGAATACGTGAAATTCGTCACCTATATAAAATAAAGTTAAAGAGCAATATTATAGTGAATAGATAGAAGTGAGATGAAAAGTAAAATTTCTTACAATGTTGAAGTGCAGGAAGTCAATTCTGAGCTGGCTCACTAGAGGTTCTATTTTCTTGACGACTACTGAACAATTCATGGGCTGATCGATGAGGTTCGGGAATCCTGGGCTGGTTACGTAGGTCAAATTATTCTGCACCTCGCCGCCACAGCTTGCGGTGACTTATGGAACATATAAATAACAAACAGCGGACTTTAGATGTTGTGTCCAATGCAAACTGACAACGTATTGAGTTCGGCACGGACGTTTATCTTGGCTCGTCGATCATCTCTTTCAGCATCCACCATGTCATATGTCAAATAAAACTACCTTTCATGACGTAAAGTTTTTTTAAAAAAAGATGCCAAGCCCTTTAATATAATACGCTTGAGAATACGTAATGCAAAAACGTAAGCTGTATAATTTTTGCGACCTCATTATGCGGTGCATCATGTGAATTTTCCAGCGCACGTCAGAAGCAAAAAAAAAAAAAGATTTGTGGATCTCAAGATTTACTTTATAAAATATGAGATCTCTTTTTTATCACTCAAAGGTAAATCTCATGTTTTTTTCATCTTTTAATTCTTTGTTAATCATTAATTTTTTTTTTCCTCAAAGACTCCAATTTTTTATTCAAATAATCTCTAATTATGGACAACTTCTGTTAATGAGATTTTACAATATTAACTAGTATTCTAAATCAAGTAAAATTTCAACTTGCGTCAAATCAAATTCAAGATTACCATCACCGAAACGGGAATACTTTGGACTCCATGACTCTAGGAACGTTGTTAGAATCATGTCTAACTATAAGATAACATGATTATACCGACTATATGCTAACAGCGACTGTTACTTGTTCATTCACAATTACTCCATGATGATGCAAATATGAACTACAATCGTCAATTAATGTTCTAAAAAAAGAGAACAAAACAAATTTCACTCCCTAAACAGACAACCGACAAAATTCATTTTCTCAGCCAACCGTCAAGGTGTCTAAACAATTTCTGAAATACAAAGATGAATTTCACCTTATGTGTCTATTTGCAAGATCACAAATGAATTAGGACCCATACATCAATCTCAAATCTGAAAGCCTGTCCTGGAATATGAGATGTCAATCTTCATGCACAAAAGGAGACACGACTTCTGAAATCGAATGATAAAACAACCCCCACTCCCCCCCCCCGCCACAGCAAGACTCGCGCAATAATAATCCCGCGGAGATTCCATCGTTTTTGCATTCGTATTCAGATTTTGATAACGAGTTTCCATTCACCGCTTTCATGCATTTGTTTTACCCAGGTGCCCCTGTAAAATGTTTGCACGAGGCTCCGCCGCGCGCTACGACCAGCAGCGTGAAAAATGTAGGAGCTTCCAGCAGCCTCTCCCGGTTCGGGCACCCTTAAAGCGGAACAGTTAACAGCTTCTCGAAACGCGAAGCACTCGAGGCAGCGCTAAACCGGTTCGCGAGCTCGCCTACATCAAAGCCCCGCTGATTTAGAGACGTGTACATTCAGCGACTATTGTCAAACAACATTTTTAATTGTGTCACTCCATTGAACTGGCTTCGTTGATCTCTCTCGCAGACGCGACTTTCAACGCCATCTACAGAAGTTAATCCGTCTTCATCACTTATGCGCTCATTACCATCGCAAAACACTCGCCTCTTCAACGAAATTACTTAATGCTCCAAGACAACTGTCTCCGAAGGCGGACGAATAATTCAAAAGCAGAATATACTGCGTTGTCTGACGATCGCAACTGCGAAACCATTTTTTGTCACAACATTTTATCTCCAGTGACGATAAAAAAAGAGTTGACTGGTTAGAAAAAAATTTATTCTCAATGCTAGGCAAAATTGTTCAAGGAATACAAATTTTTTGTGTCATTTCTTTTGTGTTTTTTTTGTGTGTGTTTTTTGTTTGTTTGATCTTTTCATTAAGTTCGTGGGTGTTAAATCGATAATTCAATGTCTCCTGACAAAGCTGCATCATTATTGTAGTGCACCGTTTTAGGCTTGCATAATTTATGCACTTCTTTTTGGAGAGCTCTAAATTCTCATCCGAAGAATTCTATTTCGAAGCCACGCCATTAACGAGTAAAGTGTGTTCTAAATCACTCCGCGGCTCTGCCCTATATCACCCCGCACGATCGGGTGAAAAGTCACGCAGCGGAATGGATGTTGAACGTTGCGTGAAACTGTGCCACGCACACACATCACAGCAAGAACTTTTCCGCACTCGAAAATCATATTTGCGAGAGCGCTTATATTTTCACTCGCGAGTTAACTGATGGGGGATAACAAAAAAAAAAAAAAAAACTCTCTTCGCCCGCGCGGTATATTTTAGCAATGAAAAGGCAAACATGAATACGGTATTTGACTTTAATATGCACTTGCGCCACAGTTCGGACAAAAATATGTGCGCATTTTGTGTCTCTCTCGCTCTCTTTCAGTTGCCGAATTTCTTAGTAACGTTTTCATTCTGAGCGAGCGTGTAAGGTCTTTTCAGCTATGTGGGACGCTGAATGCCGAACAGAAAGGCAATTAAATAACTGTACTTCGCAGAGTTGAGTTGTCCCCAAGCAGCAGGCTCAAATCAAATACACCTTCAGACTCCTCCTATCACTGTGTATATACACATTTGCCATTCGTCCGGGGAAATACGATAACCATGACAATGGAATATAATTAACGGTAGAAAACCACCGGGGAAAATATTCTCCTCGGCGGCTACTCGCACGTACGTTCCAAATACTTTGAACCTGCATTGATTTATTGCATCGGGATTTTTTTTGTCGATGCGCTGTCGAGATAGACCTACTATTTATTGAAAAAAGATCTTACGGTTAATTGCGTGATTGATCGACCGAATCTTTTAAACGTTGCCGTTTCCGTCTTTCAAAACCCGGAAAGATAAACCAATTTATCGGACGAGATTTTTCGATAAACCGTTCATCGCGATTCACCACCGCGATATTTATCTGGCAAGCTAAAGCGCCGCTTTTATTTTCAAATCAAATTTTTTTGTTATTTTTCATCTTCGTCGGATCTTCCGGCTCTCGAATTATGTGGCCGGGCGACAATTTAAACGAACCTTCAAGACGAACGTTTTTTTTTTTCTCGTCCTTTTCGATCCATCACAATGGGGAAATGACGCGGATGTGCGCAAACAACTTTTTATATCAAATTATTCCGAGCGGAAGATAAGTTTGAAACTTAATAATCAAGTCATAACCGAGAATGTGTTTCCCACAGAGAGTGACCGCTTGCGATGTTCTCTCGGTATACTTGCAAACTCGATTTTCAGATTCCGCATAGTACCAGTTCGCTCGCTTCGTCGCTCATTTTTATGTCGACTCTTTTTCTCTTTCCGTGTCCGAGGATCTTGCAAGGAAGTTTGTCTTAGCGCCAAATTTCCGTCATTCAGCGGAAAACTGAGCCGAAATTGTTGCGCAACGAAAGTCACGTGACCCGAATTCTGTAACAAACCAAAGTGGTTGGGCTACAGAGAATCCAGACTGGTATTAGCCCGGCGCGGAGGAATTCCGATGCAAGTGAATTATTCCGAAACCGCGCTGCGATTATGTGTTTTTACATAAATTGGTTTCCAGAGAAAGACAAAAGAGACGAAATATTTTGAAACAACTTGATCGCTACACTCGAGCTTCGGATCGACATTTTTGTTCGAATATTGGCTGAAAAACAGTGGATGATAATAATTTATTAGCAAATTTATCGGCCCTCGACGTTTCGCGGGATTTGCATGGCACATAAATTTGCCCGCTAAGCATCTTTGCGAGAATTGATCGCAAAATATATTTTGGCATATGATAAGACTTTCTGCTTACTTTCCACGAGGGATGTATTATTCAAAGGATTCGCCTAAGCAATCTGGGCCACTTGATGTATAGCCAACAGATTTCGACTTTTTGTTTCTCGCTTCACTCCTCGCGTCCCTATACTCCGCGAACGATTGCAATTATATATTTGTTACGTTGCAAAAGAGATATGCAAATTCAAAACATCTTGTTAGATTGTTGATAATTTCAATTAGAAAATGCAGAGACGGAAATTAACAGGGGCGTATGCTAATGCAAAAGCTTACCTATATAAATTAGACTTTTAAAACAATTATTTCCAGCCAGTATAAATTACACTGTTTCCCGGACAGTGTAATTGCTCTATACGGGGGTAGCGCGATTCGAATCAACTCAAGCACCAATTAAATGGAGAATCAAAAAGTTGATACAACGAATGAGAGTTAGGCGCGCGCACGCCCGAGCGTCACGGAGTTATATTTTTTTAAAGCACACACTTTGAGTAATTCATATATTCGTCAAATCATAAAACATCGCGTGGCGTAAATAAATTATGTCGGACCTGCTTTGCATTAAAGTTTCGTTTCACATCTGACTCGGTGAGCTTTTTCTGTATTTTTTTTGTGAACCCTTGCGATACAAGACTAATTAGCCCTTTTGAAAGAAAAAAATATTTCACAAATATTTCTCCTCTGGTGAGTGAAAACATACAAAAACGTCGTTGATCCCGGAGGTGCATCGATGCGCGCCAAGCATTATTACAATCAAATTGTAATTTTGAATTGAGTAAACCAACTTTTGTTTTTAATGAAAGGCGATATGAACAAGTTTTAATTGCTATTATCTCGAGTACTCTGGAAGGCTCCAAACAACAATCGACTAACCAAATTATAATTTAACAGGGAGTTCCTTCGTGCTTTTATTATTTTATTTTTCTTCCTTCTCATCAACAGAATTGATTCCAGGTTAAGTGAAAATTAAATCACGAATATCATTAACAGACACAAACGCAAACTGGTGCCGATATTACAACGCCACCCAGTTCGGACCTCTGAATTACAAAGTCCGAGCGGACCAATATCATTTCAATTAAAACATCATTGAGTTTGCATCCAAACTGAGTTACATTCGAGCGTGGACTAAGCCTCTTTAATCCCTTTTGCACTTAATCAAGATAACACGCCCTGTCATGAGAAACAAATTTTCATTATCATTAGCGAATTCCGGACAATCAAATCCGATAGGTTCGATCTTTCGAGCCCGACAAGCGATAACCACATTTGAGGTAAATCTGAGTGATGAGACCCACCCTTTCTCGCTTATAAAGTTTGTCGCAAAACCGCTTCAAGTGGAGTAACACTCTTTGATACCAATATGATGTTGAATGGACTGCGCGGACCCTCCCTCTGATTTACTTTGCACCGTCGCTATAGACGAGCCCTTTTCGCCCAACAAGTGCCTCTCATGAATGAAGAAACACACGAATGTTCGACCCGTTTGATCGTTCAGAAAATACTTATCAACGAAACTTGTTTAATGATTGCAAAATTTCATCGTACCGAAATTTACATCTTGTTTTACATTCAAAATACCTTTTTCAAAGTTTTTTCTATCCATCCTTTTACAAAGTAAAAAATGTGAAGTTTTTTTAACATTAACACTCAAATCGATTCACTTCAATCTAATGAAAAAACTAAAGATCTAAACATTCTAACTAAAAGAGGAAAATAAAAAATAAATAATATTATTCTTGAAATATTGCAGTTGAAAAATTATATATAAGTTAAAAAGTCCCTCATGGATGAAAATATAACCATTAAAATATATTTTATTTTATTATACTGATTCCTGATTTTTATAAATTTTTTTATAGACAAAATATATTCTATTTTATATTTTATAAATTCATATAATGGAATTTGTAAAAAAAATATAAACCAAATATTGTATACTTATTGCCAAAATATATTCTATATACGAAAAATATATTTGTTTATATTTTCAAAATATATTTTATCTGTTCCTGTGGGGTTTAATTTCAGTTTTTATGAGAATAAATTTAATAGGTAAAAGTAAAACCATTAGGATCATTGAAAATTAAGAATGAAGACGAAATTTGTTGGTGAAAATTGATTTTGAATTAGCAGTTTGATGTTTGCATTTCTGATCCAAGAGAGCGGACCGAACCGGACGCAAATCGTAGGATTATACTCACAGATGCAGCAGACGCCGAAGCCTAGTGCACACGGGCCGTGAGACTTTCCGTTTTGAATACGACACTCGTACGTGTTCATGCATATTCCTCGGCGGTGTTTGTCCTCGGTGAGACATTCCTCCTCGACTGGTACAGGAAAGAAGTTGAGCACTGCAAATGGTCGGGAGTTTATTAACACTTTGAACATCGGCCAAGATGTTTAACGCTAGGGGCGCGCAAATATAACGGCTCGTCGCATTGAATTATTCACGCAAGCTGTGCACATCAAATGCGCGAGACTTGATTCGTCGCACGTTCGCCGCGTTGTAAACAGAGTATGACGATTCCGGCAAATTTGCGAAATAATGCCCCGAAGCGACTCTGATCTAGGCGATACACTCAGTTACGAACACGACGTCGTGACAAACGTGCGACGCACGTAGTTTGCGACAGGTACATTCAACCTGATAACCCAATCTCCCGTCTTAAATCACGAGGATGATTGTAACTCAAAACTTGGTCGATAAATATGTCACTGTAAAACATGTTCATCACGAACCAATTTGGTTTTGAAAAAAAGTTTTACGAATTCAGTAAAAAAAAATAGAAAACATGGTCAAATACGAAAAAAATTTACATACGTTCGAATATGGAAGAAGTCATGGTATCAAAAATATTCGAAAAATATAAATGAAAAATTCTGTCAGCAAGTGCAATTTTTTTGCTGTCATATAAACAACAAGCGTCAATATTAATTGTACTAATTGTGACATTTATTGATTGGTACGAAATTTGTTTGTCATGTTCCTCTGGACAAGTAAAAACAAATAATTTGTTGTTGTTTGAAAAACTAATTTCAGGTACCTGACAGACACATTTATTTTGTACTTCCGAAAAACGAGAAACTTCCGATTTAGAATTCAGTCCTGCTCGCATTTAAATTTGTAAGAAATCTGAATATCATTCAGTATAAAGTTTTATTTTTAAATGACTCTATTTTTTAGATTTCTTGAATTTTCATACTTCACAATTTTTTTTTTAATTTAATTTTAATTTATCAATCTTTCAATCAAATTGTTTTA
This sequence comes from Trissolcus basalis, assembly GCA_025266255.1. NCBI lineage: Eukaryota > Metazoa > Arthropoda > Insecta > Hymenoptera > Scelionidae > Trissolcus > Trissolcus basalis. The sequence goes on along the minus strand of JAAMPD010000723.1, from coordinate 93 downwards.
ACTACACGGAGAGAAAAAAACATTAAAATTTACTGTGAACACAGTAAAACGCGGACCATAACCTCAAATGCAAATTTTTCCTATGAATCACAG
>JAAMPD010000722.1:0-38695 GCA_025266255.1 Trissolcus basalis | reverse complement strand
TTTATTTTTTGTGTCCTCTCTTTTCTGCAGTTTAAAAAAAAAAAAAAAAAATTCTTTGAGTTTTTTTGTCGGCCGACCCTTTAAATAACTTGACTATGATTGGAACATCTGTAAGAAAACGAAGCCTCTCTCATTCGGCCGATCATGAATATGCGATGAGGTTCAACGCACCGCCAGGTATTCATTAACGTGCAATCCTAATGCTCACAGCAAATTATATATTTACGCGCAAAACAATGGCGCCCGCGATTGACACGTGAAAGGTATCCGGAAGTAGGTGTTGGGATACGAAGAATCCGCGATTTTAATCTCGCAAAAATAAATTTTCGTACCAGCGCTCTCCGTCGTGTGGAGACAAAAGCGAGCGCCGTTTGAAAAACACGCATGCATGCGCGTGATTTATGAACCCGTGGAGAACGATCGCAGAGAAGCGGAAAGCACCCGTTGGCGAGAAAAACGTAAGCTTGACAAGTGGCCGACGAAAAATAGTAGCTGATTGTTCATGCACGATGCATCATCCTCGTGTTCATTCACCGGCAACATTTTTTTTCCAAGTTGTTACACGTATTGCTAATAAATTTCAAAAACACAAACACTTTTTTTCAAACGTGCAAAAGTTACTAAGAAAAATATAAAATTGAATTTCATTTTATTTATGAATTTAATTGTTGTTATTAAATAAACCAAAAATTGTTTTTTAATTAATATTAAAAAATTTGTTAATCAAAATTAATACAAGATTGTTAAATTCGGCTTGCCTAAACCTTTTAATTCAATTCCAGAATGAAAATTATACAATTTTGTATTATTTTAATAACTTTTGCACGTTAAAAAAAAGGAAGAATTGAGAAAAAAAAATGCTGGAATGGAATTAAAAACGAAAATTCTTTGCACGATGTTCAGGTCGTATCCATAAATGATACTGCGACATTCGTCACATCAATACCAGACGATAAAAAGCGGCACAAAAGTGTACACTTGGGTACATGACTTATTAGAAAAGTGCGGAGAAAAACGCGGCGAAGAATTTTAGTTGTGGCAGAAAAGAGTCGAGCCGAAGAATGCAGTCGCGGATTGGTTCATATTCTGAGCGTGAAAATCTCAGAAGCCCGATTGCACTCGAATCGGTCAAAATAATTAGCTGACAATATTATAGCCGGGGCAGAATTTCATCTGACAGGTTTAATGCTAGGCTCGAATTGTTTTGAAAACTTTGACCGAAAAATACCAGACATGTTACATAAATGTTCTACTTCAATAAATTAAAATTTATAAGAAAAAAAAAGTATTCATTGTTGATATATCAGAAACAGATTTGATTCCATATACGAGGTCCCATATAAAAATATGTAACACTTCATATAAGACACGTATGACTTCCATATATGAAACATATGACTCTATATAAGGCATATATCTGAAAAATAATATGAAAATACGTAAAACTCCATATATAGGATACATTTGACTTCCATATATCAAACATATGAATATATAAGCCTTGAATAATTCCATATATGAGATTTAATACGAGGTCCCAAAAAAATAATATATAAAACTTCATACATAAGATACGTATGACTTCCAAATATGAAAGATATGACTATATAAAGCATATATCTAAACATGATATGAAAATACGTAAAACTCCATATATAGGACACATTTGACTTCCATATATCAAACATATGAATATATAAGGCTTGAATAACTCCATATATGAGATTTAATACGAGGTCCTATATAAAAATATGTAAAATTCCATACATAAGATACGTGTAACTTCCATATATGAAGCATATGACTATATAAGGCATATATGATTCCATACATGAGATGTAGTACGAGGCTTCATATAAAAATACTTAAAATCCATATATGGGACATACACGACGCCATATATATTTTTTGATATAAAAAAATCTATTAAACCAAATGAAACGATTTCCGTTATAAAATTTTCTCTCGAAGGAATTTTTTATATGTCTGGTATTGGTTCTATCGCAACTATCGTTAAGTCTCGATTAACGTGCATCGATGACTGTTTAGTTGTTGGCAAAGAAAGTTTTCACATTCGCGGCACGCGCGCAAATGGACATCGGAGATTGATCCCCTAGACATAGCCAGTACGAAGAAAATTCCGCGAAGATGTCCAACTGCGTAGGACAGCAACGACATTTACACACGCGGCATCTTCCAGCGCGCTCTTCCGGAATGGGTATTGGCATTTTACACGACGGACTTTATGACATTTATGGCACTCCTGCGACTAGTTCATTCCCATAAATTATTTGTGCATTTACGACACTCGGTTTTTTTTGCTCAGAAACGAACAGAAAAATCTCACATTTTTCTATCCGTTAAAAACAAATCGCTGTGAGAATTTCTAGGTGTCGAATAAATTTTACGTTAGCGTTATGTTTTTTGGTTGAAAAAAGTGTTGGAAAAAGAGTTATATAAAGCTGAAGAGTTACATGTTTGTTTTTGCAGCTGTAATAGCAACTTACAAAACATGTACATTCGTCTCGAGTCATGATATGTCAACATGTCATTTCGAACTTTATTTTTAGTTATTCTGATTCTGATATTCTGACTGAACGATAAGTTTTTTTTTTTTTTGATTTTTTTTGTCAGCATCTGTTGAAGTTTGTTTGTGTTATCCAACAGTGGGCTACATCTTTCGTTTCAAAATCTTTAGTTTTTAATGATACACTTTTTTCTTCAATTTCTTAATTGCTTTATTGATTTGTTGAAGCTTTTTTGAAAGTTTTGACTTGACAAACATTTTTGTCGTTTGCGTCAACGAAAGTTTCATAAAATCGGCATTGATTAATATCTGATTGAATAGTAACATTTTTCAAGTTATAAATAAAACTATTTTCATATTATTCCTGAAATATTCAAGGAGAATTCTGACAAGTCTGAGATTGTGGTTGAAACTAGTTCCATGGCCTTGGCTTTGAACATTGACAGTCATCCACGATCGTCAATGTCAAAATGGATTCGCACAAACATAAACAACAAAGATGTCACAGCGTCCACCTGGTCAATGGTGTGAAATTTCTCAGAATTATCTTATCGAACTTGGAAAAGTAATAGAAAATTTGATTTTTTATCACATCTTCAAATTTAAATAGTAATTTATAAATATATGAAATTTTTTCAATAAATTTTAAAAACTTTTTGAATTTTATATTTTTTAATATTTTTTTGAATTATGATATTAATTATGATACCATATGATTACGTTTGATCTAATAAATGATTCAATCAACAAATTCTACTGGCATAAATAAGTAATGAGAAATATTCAAATACAGGAATCAATATAAATTCTCGATGATTGGAAACACAGTTTTGTGGATTAAGCCAACTTACATAATGTCAATTACTGAAATTAATTAAAAAGTTGTAAAAAATGTTCTGTAATTATATAGGAAATGGCGATCGGTGCCAGTTGAAAAGTGTTTTGATTCGCATCAGCTGAAATACAAACTTCAAGGTGCAAGAGTTAAATATACCTTACGAAAGTTGTAAGCTAATAGCCGTAATGATAAACAACATAAACAATCGTATAATTTTCGTCAAACTAAATATTGATGAAAAGTGTGGTTCGTGCGAAAATACTAGAACTCAATGAACAAAAAACGTCGCTCTTTTTAAACTTTGTTTTTGTCTTTTAAAAGCATTCCTTTTTTAAATCTACATTTTCATGTTAAAATCTTCACTTTTTTTTCGTGTTCCCGCAGAATTTTTTTCCCCCATAAAGGTCACACATTCTATCATTCAAAAGACACCAACATTATTTAATAGAATGTAAAATATTCCAAACTTTTCCACAGTTCTAAAATTCAACGATGAAAATTTGTTCCACCGTAATCATTAGTTCTGCTATTTATTGCACCTGTTGAATAATCGCGTTGCTAAAGAAAAAACAAACGAAAAAAGTTTTTCCTTTTTTTCGCTGAATCTTATTTTGCAAGTTTACACGACTTATCGATTCGAATAATCAGCGAACACCTTATAAGTCGCGATTCAAAAGTCACCGACTCATTCTTAATTGGGGAATCAATTTATGAATTCGCACTGGGGATATAAATAAATAAAAAAAGCGTAGTAGTCGACGACAAGAGAAATCCCAAGAGGAGGCGCAGTTTTTAAGAGGGGCCTAATCAAATTTCCTTACACGTTTTATCTTTCAAACAGTAGTATACCGTTTTTCCGTGGTCATTTCCTTTTAGACGTGGACATTGTTTTTCGATTATCTCTGGTAACTAAAAAAAAATAGTAAACAAAGAACGAAAGTTGCCTAACACATTCTGAAATCAAATTATAAATGACTTTTTGGAAGAAATAAAAAGTACAGATACAAAAAAAATTAACGACAATATGAATAGTAAACACACAAAAAAATCAAAAACTAAAAACCTTAATCAGAAAACTGACAACAAAAACAATATAAAAGAATGAAAATAAAAATAAAAACTAATAAAAAAAACAAACATACAAATATAGAAATATACAAAACTATAAACAACAATTGAACAAAATATAAATAGGCAAAAAAACAAAGAGAGGAAAAAACGAACAATAAAAAAGTGAACATAAACAAATCGAAAAAATGACAAACAAACAAATCAAAAACTAAAAACCATAATCAGAAAACTGGCACAAAAATGATGAACAAAAACAATACAAAAAAATGAAAATAATAATAAAAACTAATAAAAAACAAACATACAAATATAGAAGTATACAAAATATAAACAATAATTGACCGAAATGTAAATGAGCAAATAAACAAACAATGAAAAAGTGAACATAAACAAATCGGAAAGTAAATATCAAGTGAAAACAAAAACAAATCAAAAGTACACGATAAAAAATGAAACAAAATATAATTTGAATTAATTATCCCTTCGGAATTGAAAGCTTTCAACTGAATGGGTTGAGGAGGATAATGCGTAACAATTGGTGTTGTGTTATAATTTAAGCAAGATAAGAGAAACACTCCAGGGCTTCTCGAGGCCGCGGCCGCTTTTAATTTTATCGTCCAAAAAGTTGTGCGATTGCGTAACTGCTGAAACGCGCGAGAAGGCTGGTGCATCAAGGTGAACGTACCGTTGTTTCAACGCATACGAATCCCCAAATCAGTTTATACGATGAATCCGAAATTTAATTCCCGCATTTGTCATCAACCACTACTGAATAATGTCACAAGTATTTTTTAATGTGCTGAGTAAGGTGGCCAGACTCAAAATAGTCGATTTAGTTTCAATTTGCTTATCGAAATTAAAATTCTTCTGTAATTTATAAACAAACAAATAATTTTTTTCTTTATAATAAAAACAGAACTTTAAATATAAAAATAAAAATATCGACCAGTTGATTTCAACAAAAAAGCTAAAAAATTCTGTAAATATTTCAAATTATCTTTCAATTAAATCTTTCAATTTTAAAAGTTGTTTTAAGTAAAAAATTTATAAACAAAAAAATTATTTTTGTTCATAAACTTGGTATAAAAATAAAAATTCATTTCAGCTTAAAAGCTATACAATGTTTTTCAATATTTCACAAATTATCTTTTAATTAAATCTTTTTAATTGTAAACACTGAAATTGTTTTTTTGTATAGAAAAAAAAATTGAAAAAACTTTCAAAACAAAAATAAATTGACAAATTGATTTGAACAAAAAAGCAAAAAATATTGAAAATATCATCTTTCAATTCAATCTTTTAATTGTAAACATTAAAATATTTGCTATTTTCAACAAAAAATTAAAACCTCTTAAAATAAATTTGGTAAATTAATTCTTTTTTAATAAATTCGTTTTAAATTAGGATCAATTTTTCATTTTGTTTATGATCATCAATTTATGTATATTCATTAAATTTTTTTTCATTCGGATTTGCGTGGTCTTTGTCATTTAAAATCTCGAGCCACCGTCACGACTGAGGGATCGTCTAATTGACCTTGTATCAGTTTTCGTGAAGATCAACGGAGCCTTTCCGATACGCGATCTAAGCACGACCACATCCGCGAGGTCAGAGGACTTTGTCTGCTATCGGGTTACAGTAACGATGCACACAATGTACATTGTTACTTTTCATATTCACGACGATGGCAATTAAAGCAGAAATGATCCTCGCTTTCTATCTTTAATTTGGTTTCGGTATTAGATTGATGCTTGTGTTGTACACTTCCTGCAAATTAAACCAAAAAAAAAGCGCCTCGTCTTGTATTTAACGGTCATGAAACGAAAACATTTAATTTTGCTTTCTTGTTAAAGAAAAAACATAATTTTTTAATTAAATTTATCTATACGAACAATTTCCATCTCCTAAAAAATTCAAAACCCCCCTTAAAAAAGAAACTTTCCTCTTACACCTAGAGGAGATCTATTTTATCACAAAATTCAACTTTTTAAATTTGATTTTGAAATTAAAAATGTTAAAAATGTTTCAATGCTCTTTTGGCAATATAAAAAATAAATTTTTTTAGGCACTGCGAATTGATTCAAGAGTACATAACTTTCTCTGTAATTATTTTCGGTTGTGACGTAATATTAATAAATTTCGCGACCCGAACCGAAATTGAAAAACACACCAGTCTTTATGAAGAATGAATTAAAAAAACTTAAGAGAGAGAAAAAGAGGGAGAGAGTGAGAGAGAGATGAAAACGCGTGGAAAAATTTGTGCAACAGGTGGGTCGCCTGCGGAGAGGAAGAAAATGCGTCGGAATTCGGCGGCGCCGGTTTCGCAATCGCCAGCAGTCGAAAAATATAAAGAAGGCGCAGGGACACCGGGGCCAGATGCGTAACGTCTCGGCGCGGCGCTTACGTAACGCGTTTCTCTCTAGCCGTCGGGCCCGCACTCATCCACACGATGATACTTTTCGGCACGGATGCTCTAGTTCTGACGCGCCAACCTTCAACTCGCCAGTTGCAAAATGATGAATAATTTTGCGTGATTCATTGTCCCAGATATGATCTTTGATTCTTTATTGGATTAGCACCTGCAAAACCTGTCGCTAAATTGTCCTGGCGTCTGATCAACTTCAGGACAATCAGTTAAACTTATTTTTTGTTTTGTTTATTTCATCCGTTGAAACTAAAACCATTTATTACATAAAAAAATTTAAATGGTCCTTCAAGTCAAAAAAATTAAAAAAACAATATATAAAAACCAAGGATTGAACAAACGTAAATTGAAAGACGGTCATTTTGAAGAGTCGAAAATTGTTTTTAGTAGTGAAATTGAAGCACTGGAGAGTTGGATGTTGGGATTGTTTGAAGAGAGGAATGTTTATTGATGATTGAAAGATCAATGATTAAGTCATCAAAGTGACACTACACGCAATTCTTTCACACAATTCAAAACAATGCGACTGGTCTGACGTGGGGAGCGATTTGTCATGCGACATGATATTGACCGAACAGAAATGGATTATGACATCCGACAGGTTCTGCCAGACGGGATTATCTAAGACAAAGCACGTGTCTTGACAGACAAAAGAGGCCTTTTGTTATACCCTTTGCGTTACACTCGTTCCAACACTATTCTCTTTTTCATTTCTTTCAACCGAAAAACGTTCTTTTTTTCAAGTATTTTATGAAAGCAAGAACATAATCTTATAAAATATTTACCGAACCACCTTCAAAACCTTAAAACAGAAATTTTTATACAAAAATGTTAACAAAATTTTGTTACTGATGAAAAGTTCAGGGATAAATTGTGTCTGATAAATGATTACAAAATTATTGAGTATCCTTCGAGACTAAATTTTTCATTTATATTCCAGCACGTTTTCTATCATATCTGAAATTGTAGTCAACTTTCATCGGCAGGATCATCGGAACGTGGACGTGTAAAAAAAAACCATATGGGCAATTTTGCACAGGCCTCAACGCAAAATTCTTATGACATTCACGCGATGTTGATGTAAGAGTATAGTAAGCCCGGAATGCTTATTACGGCCGAAAATGAGCAAGGTCGTCGGGGAAAGTTTTGGATCAATAAATTTCTCCGCAGTTTGATCCACCGACGAGCCTTGACTTAAGGACGCTCCGATGTGCATAAAAGTCGCGAATTCACAGGATCCCGAAAGTCGCGTGGCCTTTTCTTTGACTCATCCCACGTTTCAAATGTCACAGCTTCGTGCATCTTCCACCAGTTGCCGACAGTTCACCTGAACAATTCACATCATTTCAAACTATTTCTTCTGAATCTTGTTTGATCATTTTCACTTTATTCTTTTGTATATTATATTTTTTCATTTCCATCATTTTCGTTACCTCGTTTTCAATTTTGCCAAAAAAGAATTTCTCTTTAAGTTGATTGAAACATTGTGAAAATTTTCACAAAACTGTTACAGGTTAATTTTTGTTTTGGTTTGTGTTTTTAATTGAAGTTGGCCAAAAAAAAAAAAAAAAAAAAAAAAAACAAGCTCCTTATGCATGACGAATGCATCGCGTGCACTCACCAAAAAAGCCACAGGGCAAACAGTGAAAACAAGTTTTACCGAATTTAATGGCTAAGTGAAATTCCAAATTAACGTTTACAACCAATGAAGTAACGATGCAGACACACTCGGCTCAATTGATTGAACCCGATTACAAATCAGCATGCTCGCAATTATACGCAACGAACAAATATGATAAATGCAATGTCATTCGCGAATGACACTCTTTCATGCATATTACAAGACTCGATTATGCGGGCCATGGAAACAAAAATAATAAAATTTAAAAAAGTAAGAAAAAAAACTGAATGTTTCGTTTTAGTAACAAATTATTGGTACAAGTTAAAAAAAGATAATAAGGAGCTCGTTTTTTTTAATGTTTTTTGTAACGTGGACAGAAAATTATCAACAAATGAAAGAGGTAAAATGAAAATTGAAAAAGGTGATAGTAATTTTGGTATTAATGGATTGGAGTGTTAAACGAAGCACGTCGTGTCCGAAAAAGATACCGGCGATAAAAAATGGCACAGGTGCTTGGCACGATCCTACCGAATTACGCCAAGGCGCCTCTGAGCGCGTAACCCGAGAAACCGCGCAACAATTTGTGGGTCGCAAAACTCTTATCATGGTCAATATCGCACTTTCCAATTACTCTGCTTTCAAATATTCAATTGCAGCCCTGCACTTGCATAAATTAAACCCACTTTGGCAATTAGCAATTTTTTTGTAAAAAAAAAAAAAAACAACAACGAAAACTAATTGCAACAAAATTTACCTAATTATAGCATAACGACGTGTAAAATTAGTCTGAATAGTTTACAAAAAAATGTGTACAATTTAACTGTAAATTGTACGGGTGAACCTCCGACAACAATGCGAGACAGAGACAATAATTGTGCAAATAAAAAGATTTTTTTTTTCAATTACATAACCGATTTAGCGCAACCGCGAATCTATTCGTGTGAAGAGTTACAAAGTTAAGTCAAACGTTCAAGGATACGCTTCGTACAGGTGTTAGGAGAGAAAACACAAGAATAAAAAGTTAAACGACGCGAGGTGACAACGAAAAGTGAAATAACCGTCTTAAATCTACAATAACAGTTTCATCTTTGCGGTTCTGAAATATTTTGTTACATCTGGACTTTTTTTTTCTTTCAATTTTCACATCGACGTTGTTTCAGATTTAACGCGTGACGCAGGTCACGTAACGAAAACAGAATTTTTTGGAAATTGTTGCAACACCCGGTCAAAGTGCGAAAAAAAAAAGTGATTCAACAATTTTGAAACTATGAGACATTGAAAAGTCGCAGGGGCGTGGACGTAATGAAACGAAAAGTCGAGAAAAATTGGGTTATGAATGATTGTCCTAGGCTGCGAATGCAAAAGTCATGTCTGTGCGCGTCTTTTACGCCCATAATTTGCGACGCGTATGCGTTTAGCCGCGCTGGTGACACGCTGCATTCCGCGCGAGTCAAAAGCTTCCTATAATTCTTGCGTAACGACTTGACGAAACCGAAGGAAGAATAAATCATTTTCGATTCGAAACGACCGGGCAGTAAAATGTGTTTGAATTATGCATCGTGGGTCCCCGGCACATTTGAATGTTCGTCAGAAGCCATTTACAAACAAAACCTTTTTTTAACAACGTTTCGTGTACATACGTTTTCAACATTTCGCTGACATCAATTTTTAAATAAAAAACCTAAACATTACAAATTGCAGAATTGCAAATCGAAATATCGTAGATCGAAGAATCACAAATTGAAAAATCACAAATTGAATTGTATGATGAAAATTACAAACGAAAGATATGACACAAAAAATTACAGACGGAGAGACAATGAAAATGCATACTTAACATTTTTGCGAAGAGAAAAAAAAAGTTGCAAAATGTTACATTACAAAATTTTAATGAATGACCATCAATCGAAATATGCGAACAAACGGGATAAATTAGATAGCCTTTTTGTCTCGCTGCGCCTTGATTAATTGCTCTTTTCAAGTAATTGTTAGGAACTTCAATCTTTCCTTATTGCGAAAAAAAAGGTTATTACCATGGGAAGATTATTTTCTTTTCGCATGCATCCTCTCTGACTCTGGTATTCCGCGTTAGAGGCTCCTTTTGATTTATTACGTCTTGCACAATGTTCACATCTGTCGATGCCTCAGTGCAATTTTTTAACTTGAATGTCAGACGTTTTATTTGAAAAAGGAAGAAAAAATGGGATGACAAATGTTGAAAAATAGGAAGTCCCAGACTGATTTTGAAACCTCGCCGATAAATAAAATCATTCATCTCAGAGGGAATTGAAATTCGTTCAACCATAAAGCTTTGATGACGACCAATTTTTCCCCTCATAATTAATAGAAAGTATCTGTCGTCAAGGTGTCTATTAAGGTTGCCCAAAAACATGAGCACGAACATTTTTTTTCCACCTCTTTTTTCACAGGATTCATAACCGTACCAATTAAACTGAATTTATAATTGAATTTTGTTTTGCGAAATCAGTGAAAATTACATAAGTCGGAGAGTTTTATCTAACATTCCGATACACATTTCTCATTGATTGAATTCATAATTCTAGTGCACAACATTTCGTAGACTTGCTTAAATTTTTCATGCATAATAGTCTCTTCGTGTGATATAACGTATATAAAATCTTTAAAAACCTAAAAGAGAAAAAAAAAGATTTCCAGATGTTTTATTTCTTGAGAGTCCCCTTAAAGTTCGAATTTAAATATCACGAGTTTGAAAACGAACTCAAAAATATGCAAAAATAACTTAATAAGTTTCAGCAAACCCGCTTTCTTCCCTCGAGCATCCTTATCTGATCTGATTAACATACAAAAGCGAAATATTCGGACTTGTCAACAACAAAGATCTTTGTTAAACAGCAAAATTCAAGCCTAAGATGCATATCTTTTGCTGACTAGGAGGCAATTAGACAAGCAACACCGGCGATTACTCGCAAAAACTAATTTAACAATTATGTAAACCTCGGTCAGTCAGATGTGTAAAATTAAAAAAAAAAGAACACAAACAAACAAAATAAAAACCGGTAACTTCGTTTAGCTGTTGTAATTGGCGCTTTTCAAAAAAGGTGCTCCTTTTGAGCGCGCCAGATGTATTATTTACAAATTTCTTGCGATGGAAAAGCGACTCGGCTGATTTAAGTGTCGCAACAGGGCAGAGAGTTTTAATTGAGCGACAATTTTTCCGCCCGGTTCTCACGGGCTGATCTCGCGTGCAGAAAAGAAAGAATGAAAAAAGAACCGAGCACTTTGAAAAATGCTTGGCACACGAGAGAGGTGAAAAGCGCCAAACATTTCGGCCAAGAATGCCGGCGCCGAACAAACAAGACCTTTGCGAAACGCATAGTCGTAGGCTCGCGACCGGTTTGCGACAATTGCAGGTCGATCGGTTAGGGAAACCCTGTCGTGCTGTAACGTCTCGTTCGGTGGGTCAACTTGGCTTTTACGTCACTCAAGTCGCTCCGATGGAAAGTCGAGGGAAGGTCGAAGAAAGACTCCTCCTCTGGCCAGCCCTTGCGGCGCATTCTGCCTTTGATATTACATAATCTGACTGTGTTTCATCAGCCAACCTGAACCAATTTCGGTCAAAACTCTCTGCTCAGATCTTCATTCTACATTTTCAACTTTTTTTTTCTAACTTCATATATACTCTTATATCTGACACACATTTCCTCATATATACAGAAATGTGAATTGTATATGTTACCATACATGTTGCAAATGTTTATGTCATAAATAACAGAATTTATACAACATATATGGCTTCACATACACAGTTTATGTGACATTTATAAGGGAATTTATGTCTGCATAAATGAAATTAATATAAACTGATAAAAAAATGTTATCGATAAAGATCAGCAACAATAATAATAGAATCAATAATTCGAACGTTGATTCAAAGAATTGTACATGATTTTCGGATTCCTTTCGCGGTAGATCCCCTCGAGGTAAAAGAGATAAGACGATTTTAAAGAAGATTTCTGAACCGAAGGACGAACAATATTTCGACACGATTATTGTATTACTTAAGATGTGGCTGTGTACACGACACAACGAGGAGAAATATCCGAGGCATTTTAATAAAACGTTCCCAGCTAATAGTTCCGTCACAGGTCAGTGTCAACGGATTAGCAAATACCGCAGAGTTTAATCAAGCTCGTAAAATTTGCCATCGACGTGTAGGTGTCGAATTAACATAATTATTCTCGAGCAGCGCAATTTAGCGAAATAGAAAGTTTGGAAAGTATTTTCTGCAAACGGGTTGTTGTCAGCTTGAACTCAAGATGACAGATTAAGTCAGCCTTACTAAGGGAGGAAAAACATCGAGCTCCCTGGTTGGAGCCCACCTCCCAAGGCAGGAAACAAATCCTCCCGGCTGTTTTATTCTCTTACCTGAAATCAAACAAGACAATTTAATTGCAAATTGGAATTACAACACAGCTAATTTTAAAAGTTCATTACTTTGCTTGGATCAATTTTTCTTTCGTTTTCTTCAAGTTGAGAAATATAATACAATGTTTATAATACAATGTTTATCTAAATGTGATGAAAAACGATGTAAATGATTTTTTTATATAAAAAAATGGGAATAAGCTGATCATTAAAATATTTTCAGAAGAATTTTATAGCAAGTGCATAAAGAACCTGCGTTGAGATAATCTTCGTTTTACAATTTACATAATAATTGCTCGGTTTCCTCATTTGATCTCGAAGCTAGTAATTAATAGTCACGAATGAAAGTAAAACTGTCAGTAAAAGTGTCGATGGTCAATTTGATCTATTATTACTTTTTTTTTCTTATTTTTGTATTAGCGGTTACAAGCTGTGAGATATTTGCAGCAAACGGTTCGTAAGATTCTGTCGCGTTCGGGCTCGAGGCGTTTCCTAATGCAATCTTGATGATCTCAGCAGTATCATTTGTCTAGACAGTCGTTCGAGCGGGCATTAAAATGGGTCGATTGTCGAACAGTTTGTAAATCAAGTTTCAAAAGGTTTTTTCCTCACGTTTTTTCCACAACTGCCTTTTTTGTTGTTCGGTTTTTATATTGAATTGTAGTGTTAGCTTTTTGTTTGACCAATCATTTTGACGATGAAAAATATTGGGCAAGTGAGGAGGGGAAAAAAAAAAGAAGTTGAACAAACGAGTACAATAAGATCGGTAAGATGTCAATGAACTTGGAAGTAGTACCAGTGTACGTTGACCTGCCACGTTATCGAATCACGAAGGTGAGACTGAATATTTGTCTCTGTTGAATCCCCAGAAGCCTCTAAAGAGGGACTCTAATTACGGATTCAACCTTCCCATTCAAAATCTTCCAGGAGAAATATTCCATTCATCTTTGTAATTTTATCCTTCGTTACTTGAAACAATCAACTCAAGTGTATTCCTAAAAAGAGACGGTGAAACAACTACGTAGGTTTCTCTAATCACGAAACAACCTGGTTAGTTAGACGTTTGGCAAACCAAGACGATCATTATTTGCACACCGAGGCCTAACATTAGTGTTTTTTTTTCTTCTTTCTATTTTTTATTTTGCGGTCGAACAAATCCCGCTGTGAACAATGTTATGACCTACAGGTTGATAGCACAGAGACACATTTCGTAACACACAACTTGGTTGTGGTCGAGCGAAATGAGGATAATGAACAATATTGAACATCCAACGGAGGTTGCATTTTGCATTTTTCACCGATAGAGTTTGACGACTAAGAGTCAGAAAGATTGGACCGGTGCTTATGTAAGATGCTAAATTCAGTCCTTTTTGATTTGCAGATTCCAGCAATGGCCACTGCAACGGACCTGACAAACCCGTTGTCATGGCACATCCCACGACCATCCTTGGTGGGACGTAGTGAGAAGGACAGCGAGAATGGCAGCTGGGCCCGCCATCATATACACCCAAATTCTTCTTCCAGAGGATCAACGTCATCACAGGGCTCCACAGCCAGTACACATGTAAGATCCAGATTAGACTTTTTCAGAATGTAATAATATATAGAATTCAGTGACTCTGAGGCAAAGATAAATTCACTTTCCAAATTTTCAACAAATGAGTCTTTAGATTTTTCAACCACTGATTAGGTGTTTCAAATGTTGCATATTGTTTGTCTGATAACATATTTATCAGTAACATTAGTAAATATTAATGTAAAATATGAAAATATAAAATACAAAATTCGTTTAAAAAACATTAGACAACATATTACCATCAGCCTGTATAAAAAATCATCGACTTCAAAATTACAAAAACTCTCATAACATCGCAAAGCCTGATTCATAAACTTTAAATCTTCTTGCCTACAAATATTTTTTCTCACTATGACATCATCTATAATGTACTAAAATCTAAAATTTCAGCCAATTTGTTCGATACTGCAATTCCACAAGATCGGTTGCGAGGTTCTTTCTTGAAACTGTCATCAAGCACACCCCCAAAAAGTATTTTTAAAAACCTAAAATACTTCTTTTCCATTTCTTTAAAATTCTCCTTTCTCACATTCTAACAAAATTTGTCTTCAAAATTGTATTTGAACCTGAAAAACAAAACATTTCATTTAATACATTTTTTTTCCAAACAAAATTTTTCGTCTTCAAAGTATGGATTGCAATCGAGTGAATTGTTTTGGAACTTTGTTATCCACAGAGTGCAGCTTCAGGTACACTGCTTTTGACAGCGGCGAACTTAGCAACGCTAGCAGCCATCCACCCTCCCACAGTGACAGCACCAAAACAAATAGACACAGCGTCGGTCGCCAGTAGCACGCATTTTACCGTTGTGAATGGATTGGGAAGACCAACGGTGCAGAAGAAAAAGTCCTGCTGCGTGCGGAACCAACTCACGTTCGTCGTTTGTTCTGTCTGTTTGCTCTTTCTGGTCGGCATGTTGGGAGGAGTCTTTGCGATTGAAAGTAAGTTCGTGAGAGCAACTCCCAGCCTTTTTTTTATGTTGCCCCGTTTCATAACGAGATAACAAACAATTTGATTGTTTCAGTGCGAGCGAGAACTAGATACGAATAAACCCAGCGACTACGAAAGAAGCTCAACTCCGATTGGCCATCTAGCAGCTTAGAAAGGAACCAGAACAAGAAAAGCGTTGGATTAAAATATAACAATAATAACAATTTCAAGGAACGAACGAAAGGAGAGAACAAATCGATCCTGATTTTAAAATTCACCGCCAGAGAAAATGGTCATTCATGTTTTCCTCCTTCAAGACTTATGCAATGTTCTTTTTGTTCTGAAAAAAAAACTTAGGGTATAAGCTTGTATTGCACGGTGTCAAAAGTGTGGTACGTGAAACGAGTAATTACATTTGTGTAATGTAAGCACGCTGTGTGCTATTAAGTTTAAGACACGGGTCTTCTACCGCTGACCCGATTGTAATTTATCTTATACAGTTTAACGAAACATGTAACGACGAGCACGATTCAATATCATGGAAGAGTTTTTATCGAAACTCTTGTTCCATTTGATGAGCTTTATAAATACAACAAGTCGAAATTGAACAACGGCCCCGAACAGCTTCAGCGCTGTGTAAGTTTAAACTACTCACGATGAGCAGTGTTTTTTGTTCTTCTTAATGATCTAGCTTAATAGTTTCTTTTTTTTTCCTTTTTGCAAAACTAGGATATTCTTGCAACATGAGACTACGAAAACGATTGGTTAGAATAGCGGTACTAATTTAATCAATACTAACATTAAGATTGTGGAGCCCTTCGAATAGAGAAGAAAAACATTTGTACAAGATATCGCAAAGGGGCAATGTAAAAATTGATGAAGAAGAGTTTTTCTTTAAAACGTTTCTTCATATCTGTGATATTACTACTGTATTAATGAATCGTTGATCCAAGAAAGAAATGAAACCTGTTGTTTTATTTTCCCTGCATCATTTTGCTAAATTCAGAATCAATTTTTTAGTAAAATTGTTTGAGATGTTTTTTTCCCATTAAAAATTATTGTTTCATTATGGAATAATCGACTGAGTATAATGACACAGTTAAAAATTTTATTTTTTAAGTTGACATTTTTACATATTTTCTGAGTCCGAATGTTATGAAAAATATGTAATAAATTGAGATAATTTTTAATGACAAAAATCACTGAGTTTTGAAAATGTGTATCAAAAGATTCGTTCAAAATAGGTAATAAAAATGAGAATTGTATAAATGATTAAAAATAAACATTCTGACAAATACCTCAACTTCCTGCAGAGTTTGTGTCCACCGGTAGTTTGGTAGATCCGCTCCGTTTCCACTGTTGGGTTTGAGTTTTCCTTTTTCCTTTTCATCTTCCTCTTCTTCGTCTTCGCCAACTTTTGGAGGCTCAGGGACAGTTTCCGTTTCACTGGGTGTTGACTTGGTTGCACTTTCAAGTTTCTGCAAATCAAAACAAATAATGTAATACATGTACTTGATCAGTAACTTCAAAAAAAAAATAATAAATAACTTTCATTCTTAAATTGCAAAAATTAATATTTAAATGTTCGAATTAGTTTAAATTTTGAATTTATAGAGAATTTCTGTAGTATACAAAACTAAGATTAATTAGATTTAATGATTTTTGATAATGAAATTATCTGCCTTTGCTTTAAAGCCACTCAAATAGTTGGATAAAAATTTAAACTAAAAAAAATTAAATCCTGCGTTTGAAAAACTTAATTTGTTCTAAATAATTCTTTACTCTCTTACTATGCTAAAATGTAAATTTTCCAGATAAAAATTTACTTACAAACTATAATTTTGTGTATCTAAACTATAATTTACAATTAGATTTGTTGGTGTTTCGTTTGTGTCTCTTTTTATTTATTGTCAACTTCTTGTTGAGTGACAAAAAATAATTTGAAATATGACAACCTGTAATAAGTATACTAAATTGGTCATTACCTTGCTATTAATTTCTTCTTGCAGTTTAGCAGCCTGTTCGTCAGTCAGTTCAACAATTTTTGATTCGCACTCCATCTTTTCCTGCTCCTCTTTCAACTTTTTCTCCGCTCTTTCTCTGCGTCTTCTTTCCTGTTCAGCTCGTTCAGCTTTTTCAGCAGTGGATTTAGCAACTGCCGTGGCTTCATGTTTATTAAACACACTCATAACGAGCTAAAACAAAACACCATTTAATACATCTACAAATAAACATCAATTTCAAACCGATGAATATCAATTTTAATTTAAAAGAAACATTAATTCAGTCTCTCAATATTTAACACATCTAACTTAACACTTTAAAATACTTTTATTTTTCATCCAAATGTTGTCATAATAATCGCATCATTAACATTTGCAATGCGAACTAGAAATTGTTCTAGAATATACAATTCGATCTAAAATTGAGGTTAGGTGAACTTTAATAATTCCAATGATTCAACAATCGATTAAATTTTTTACAAAAAAACTAGACCATGAAATTGATATGATTTTGCAAATTTTGGAACAACTATGTAAACAAAATACCTCCTTAGCTGCTCCCTTTCCCCCACCGGTGTAAAAGTCGGTTTTTCTAGCAAGGAAACTGAATATTGTGTCAAGCAGCTGTAAAAAAAAGATAATATTAGTATGAAAACCAGGTGAAAAACGAAAAATTGTGCTTTGTTTTGCTATGTCTTTGAGGTTAGGGCGACCGGCTATGGTACACACATCTTTGACTCCGCCTTCGTGCTGTTGAGCCATCGCCAGCAGCATGCCATCGAACTGTTCCTCGTTTTTTGACATGGTTGATGATTTTTTTGGAACCAAATTCAACGACGCACTTAATTGTTATCTGAAAAAAAGCACTTGTTCTGCACAAAACACTGGATGATTTTCGCGTGTACTCGCCTTCGGTCGCTATACAACTGTTTCCGGTCTCAGCCAATCGAGGCCGAGTAAACTTCTAGATCCAATTGGTTGCGAATATTCTAGAGATTCTGACTTGTTTACAAATACACTACAAAGTTTGATTTCAAAATTCAACGGACATCATCAAACTCACTCGCATTCAATCTGTTTGTTCTGGTTTAAAATTTTTTTTCTTATTTTATGTGTTTTTGTTTTGGATGTGTGTTTTTATGGTCGGCGTCTTCTTTTTCGTCAACGCTTCAAAGAAAGACAGAAGATATACTGAAGAGAATTTCCAATCACAAACTTTCCGCGGGAATTTCAAATTGGTTCAAATCGAATATTTGGATTTTTTGATCATTTTATTATTGGTCTTGACGAAATCAATTTATATTTGTTAATTTATTTTTTATCATAATATTTATAAGGAATTCTTTGAAAATTATGTTCAGAGCATGTAATAAATAAATTGTAATATTGTCAACCAGGTTGTAGAAATTATAATCGTCACTTTAAAAATAGTTTAAATAATAATTTTCTTTCAAGGTACAATAATGTGTAATATCATAATATTAGATAAGAAAAAAGCGAATAATCAACTGACCAGTTCAAAAAAATAAAATTAGTTTAAAAATATTTTCATTTAGTTTTTAATAAAAAAAAAGTGTCTCGCAAATAATGACTTTTTGTAACTTTTGAGATTGAGCATTAAAAATAATTTTATATCTATTTAATAAAAAAATCTTTTTTTTCCATTCAAAAATCAAATTTAACGTTTCAGATATACTTTTAGTTTATAAAAAATTTAGTTCATAGTAGAATAAATAGAAGTAAATTAAAGAGTAAGAAAAGTACAATATTGTTCGACAAGATGTTACCGTACAACGCAACAGTCTTTTCGACTCTTTTGAACGGTTTAATGACATCGTTGAACTTTTATCCGATCCTGATGAACAAAATTTGGCCAGTGACGAATTCGAACGACGTGACAATTTCCATCTACTCTTTTTCAAGCAACGACATCTCTGATGCCAATTCTCTTAATGAGAATACGTTTCCAGATACTTTTATTTTCGGAGCTGCAAGTTCGGCTTATCAAGTAGAAGGAGCTTATGACACTGGTAAACAAATGTTTAAAAAATTTATAAACAATGTATCAAAAAATTAAGTAAAAATGTTTTAAAGAATTAAAGACACTGACAAAATATTTTTATTTAGTAGAACGTCTCATTTTATTAATTTACAATATTTGTTAAATTAACGAGTGTCAAAAAAATACGGAAATGATTTATTTAAGAAGAAATACTCATAAAAGGATATTTGTAGAAAAAGGACCTTCCGTGTGGGATATTTACACTCATCTTCCAGAAAACAGAATTGTTGATCATAGTGACGGGGATGTTGCAGACGATTCCTATAATTTGTTTCTGCAAGACGTAAAATTAGTCAACCAGATAAATGTGAGAAAATATTTAATTGTAAATAACAATCAAGAAAAATAATTAAATTCAATTGATTTTTTCATTACAGTATTTATCACCATGCATTATTTTTTAATTTTAATAATTATATTAATATTAATAATATTCTAATAATTATACTAATAATAATGAATATAATAATATAAACATTATTATTATTATTGTTATTTTTATTATCATGATTAAGTTTTTATTGCATGTTTTAAATTGTAGGCTACAGCATACAAGTTTTCAATATCATGGACAAGAATTCTACCCTCAGGGCATCTAACAAATGTGAATCTGGACGGCGTTCAATATTACAACGATCTAATCGACGAAATAATTGCCTACAACATGACACCTGTAGTTTCCATGTACCAATTCGATTACCCATACGAGTTGTACTTGATGGGCGGCTGGACCAATCCGGAGAGCATCATCTGGTTCACCGAATATGCTAAATTGCTCTTTCAACTGTTTAAAGATCGAGTTAGTATAATCACAAATTCAAAATTAAATTTACAAGTTTTATATAAACTATACTCATTTTTCATAGACAATTTTATTATTGTCAGTTTACAAATATTGAAATAATATTTAGAATAAAAATAAAAGTTATTGAATTATGTATTTAATTGGATTAATCAACTTTGCAGGTAAAATATTGGGTGACATTTAATAAACCCGAATCAATGTGCTCTGATGGATATGGCGGAATAGAGAGCACTATGAATGAGAGTGTTGACAACTACTTGTGCGGCCTTAACGTTCTCTTAGCACATTCAAATGTTTATTATTATTACAAACAAAATATCCAAGAAGAATATCCAGGTTCCAATAACTATATATACAATTAGAAAAAATTTTTCATTTCTTAAATCTTGAATAATTATATTAATTATGATATTTTATAATTAATTCTCTGATAAGTTGTTAATATCTAATTAATGTCTCAATACCACTTTTAAAATTATTTCATGCAAATTCGTCAATTAAAAATACTTTTTTTCTAAAAAGTCAGAAATTGTTCAAATTTAACTATTGGTTGTCATTATGATTTGCCAAAATAATTTGGCAAAGTATAAAGTAGTTTATTGAATATAACTATGATATAATAACTATACTTATATTGTTTTGTCAAATTTCTAAATTAAATAACTCTGTTTTGAGATAGTCAATATTTTCAAAAATTTTGCCATAGACGCAAATTTGCATATACCACCTTAAAGACTTTTTTGAAATAATATTTTGATATACAAAAATGAAGTTTTTTAGTTAATAAATAAATCGACGTGTTTGAAATGTTCAAAAATAGTTTTGCTCATTTTTTTATAACTGGAACTAATTTTCGTATTTGATTTGAAGTGTTTCAAGGCAAAGTGCGTTCTTCTAAGTCTCTTCTCTACATTAAATCATGAGAAAATAGTGAGAAACGGAATGAATTTTTTTTGTCATTTCAGCCAACATTGGAATTTCTTTGAACATGGATTGGTACGAGCCGTTGTCGGATTCGACGGAAGATTTTGAAGCGACACTGAGGGCTTTTGTTTTCAAAAATGAATGGCTCTTGAGTCCATTAATGACCGGGGATTATCCTGAATTGATGAAGGAACAAGTTGATGAAATGAGTTCGCTCGAAGGGTATGAACAATCGAAACTGCCGACCATGGAAGAATACGGCAAATTTATCAAAGACAAAGTCGACTTCATTGGGATCGATTATTTCACCACAATCAGAATCACGTCCGACAACAATTCAGACAAATATTCAGACGAAAGTGTATTCCAAGTTACAAGGAACCAGGGCGACATCAAAGCTCTGTTTGTAAAATATAAAAATGAGAGCTTGGCTCGTGTATGAATACTTATTATCCATTAATTATGCACTAATTAAACAAAAAATTAACACTCGAAAGATTTAAAAAATGTTGCCTGTCAAAACAGACGAATCGATCATTTTAACTAACGTAATAAATTTAAAAAAGAAATTAGATAAAATATACTACCTTTGATGTTTATAATATTTTTTAACAAAAATTATAAATTCATTTAAAAAATTATGAGAATCATCAAAAGTAAGAAAAAAAATTATGAAAAATCATTTCATTTTGGAAACTCCATCTTTCTAATGTTAAACTATTAAATAAATGACAAATTGATTGGAAAACTGATGAACAATTTTAGAAACAAAATTCGAGTTTGAATTTCTTTTCTGTTTCTATTTTAGGATACTCCGGAAAGTTTAGGCAAGATGTTAAGGTACCTGAACTCGAATTACGAATTACCGCCTGTTTATATCACCGGAAACGGTTTCGCTGACGATGGCCAGCTGGATGACATCGATCGGGTTAATTATATACATCACCATTTGGATCAGATCTTGGAACTTATGCAGGACGGTGTAGATATCAGAGGATACTTTGTCTGGTCGTTGTTAGACAGTTTCGAATGGTTGCAGGGTTACACGTACGTTAACAAAAATACATTCTCATGTAACAAAAAGTTTTCTACACAACAAACAAAAACTTTCCTTTACCCAAAAAGTGTAATTACTAACGAAATCATTAAACTTTAAACAAACTTTTCGACGTAAAATAAGTTAGCAAAAAAAAATTTATCTTGTAACGTTAGTAAATTTAAAAATGATTATTTAACATTGCAATTTAGTGTAATTGGGATAATTGATGGAATGATTTTAGATTTCATGAAAGGTGAAATTAAATGATAAATTGTACAAATTGCAATTACAGAGCCAAATACGGAATCTTCCAAGTTGATTTCAACGACCAAAATCGCACGAGAACACCAAAACTGTCTAGCAAAGTTCTGACCGAAATCTTCACCTCAAAACAACTCCCAGAACTTGATGATTTACTGGATAATATCGCTGCGAGTAATTAAACCGGGAACAACAATACGAAATAGTTATAATGATATATGCCAAAACTACTAATCACAATTGAATAACAATAAAACAGTCTGACGTTCAGAATGATTACAAACGTTCATTTTTTTCAAGTAAATTTTATTCATTTTTTTGTATCTACACGATTAAATTGAATAGAGAAATCTTCTCTAATCCTATATATCAGGTAAACTTTTTGTTTTAGTAATAATGAATTAAAACGTAATGTTAAAGTTTCGTTCGTTCCTCTTGAAATAACGTTCACAAACTTGGTATGAAATTTAAAACAGAAGTTTACGCAAAATGATGTCGCGTGGTTTAATTGTGTCTTTCTGAAATTACACCTCAGTTATAAGTGAACACATAGGTTTCAGAAACTTGAAATATCAACAATATATCTCACAGTCACGTGTACTCCACCAAGCACCGATTAACTCAGATTCAAAAGTTCACTGTACAATCATTTCGCTTCTTTAAAAACAACATAATTGGTTAGAACATATTTCTTTCAAATTATCTGACTTGTATTTTCAACTGATACTTATTTCTATTACACAAACGAAGATCAATCAAAAATCCTCCCTTTAAATGTTACAACCATTTGAACCAAATGCAAAACCTGACTTTTATTAAAAAAAAAAAAGAAAAAAAAACAAGAAACTTAATTATAACGATGTAACGATATACAAAATTTGTTTGGCCACTTCTTATATTGCTAAGTTATCAGGTCCATATTAACTGTATAATGTATCGATACATGTAAATATCACACGTAATGCAAAAGCACATGGTTTAAAAGTTCAAACTCCATAAAAAGAAAAATGCTTCCGCAAATGAAATCGCACGCAAAATATTCAATGCGGTGATATCCCTTTGTAAAACTATCTACAGAAGTTGGATTATCTTGACCTAAATGTTACTTCACAATTTGCTTCGCAGAATTTTCGAAACTTATCAAAATTGTTCTAATTGT
Organism: Trissolcus basalis; assembly: GCA_025266255.1. Classification (NCBI taxonomy): domain Eukaryota; kingdom Metazoa; phylum Arthropoda; class Insecta; order Hymenoptera; family Scelionidae; genus Trissolcus; species Trissolcus basalis. The sequence goes on along the minus strand of JAAMPD010000722.1, from coordinate 15,047 downwards.
TTCTCATGTTATTTTTTGTTCTCGCTTGTCGCTAATCAAAATTTGTAGTTAGAATCAAACGGTTCTGAGAATTATGAAGAGTTTCTCGTAACCTGGAAGTGTACCTTTGTTAGAATTATCGATAAAGTGTATACCAAACGTTCCCTATAAGATTTGATATCTCGTGAAAATTTAAACCGTATAAGATATACCATTTCGTGGTGTGTCACAGTCGATCGTTTTGGCACTGATATGAAAAGTGCGCGGGGAACTCATCCCTTCAGATGAAATTCTTTGGTTTTTTGTCGAACAATTTGAAACGATGATCGGTGAATAACAAATTGTCATTAACAATCTTGATACTCGAACGTTGCCGATGGAGATTCAGTTTGTTAATCGCGAGAGGTTGCAAGGCAGTATTTCTTTTTTTTTGTTTGTTTGTTTATACAAATTCGTAGAATTGAAATATACTTATAATATAAAAAGATTTGTATAAAAAAGTTGAAACTAAGTCGACGCAGTCGAGGTTGGCTGACAAACTTCAAGAGTCATCAATGAGGTCAAACGACGCACGTGTCAACGTTCGCAATCAAAGGAAGATGACGCAGGATGTCGCTTAAATTACCGTCTGAATACAGTAGTACCTTAACTGGAAGCCTGAAAATCTTATTGATCACACTGAATCGTAAACTTTGAACTCATCTCTGACAGCTTAAACAAACCCGGCTATTACAATTGTTTTCATTTTCTTTTCTCCGTCTGTACAATTTATACAATCAAAATCAATCGTTCATGTTTGAATCCAAAGATGCGTTCACGTGCTCCTACAGCAAATTGAATCCAAGTCCTTAAGTTTACTTTTAATAATCATTTTAATATAAAATGATAAAGATTTAATCAAGTTTTTTAATCTATCCACTTAAATGACTAGCTGCTAGCGAATTAACAATGGCTACCGCCGATGACTCAATCTCGCATGAGGATAATTGTTGCAACTCAATTACACAGTTAAGAAGTGTAGCGATAACACGGGGGAGGGAAAGGGCACCTAAACCGGTTTTGCTTACAAAAAAATGAACCATGAAAATTCGTTATTGAATTACGACTCGCTCTAGCTCGTAATGTAATAATAATACTGACACGTTGCATGGAAGAACCATTCAATAAATGTATATTTTCGTAATTCATTTCGTTTCCGCTTTTATGAGATACTGTTAAATGTCGCGTACTCGAAAATTATGATGTGAGTTTTAGCGGCGCTGTACGGATATGCTTCGGATCGATAATTCCGATCAAAATGAATTAAAATGAAGGGGCTGGCAAAACCATGAGAATTATGTGCGGCGCGAACAACGCAATTGTGTATCGAAAAATATACATTCTCAAACAAAAATGATATCACGTATGAACGTTTTAACATAGAAATGCCCTGCCAGATGAGCGCATTGGTTCCCACAAATTGAGTTTATAATTTTCGTACATACCGTTGGTTCGCATAAAACATGCGGCAATTTCAAATGGGAGGGACGAAAAATGTGCTTACATTCAAACACACGACGTTCCGTTTGATTGAAAATTTTTCATTTGCGATGGAGGTGAAAAAAAAACATAATGAAAAAAAAGCACACAGACAATGCCTCGTGATTTCATCAATTACTCGAACCGATGGATTTTTAAACTGCTGAAACGCTCAGATACGATTTGCTCCCGAATGAACGCCCGACTAACTTTACAAAATAGATCTAACAAGTTTCGTTTCTTCGTTTAAACATCGCTAGTTAGTAATTACTATTAACTTGTTTTTTTTACATTTCATAATTGCAGTTACGAATTGAAAACATGTATATTATAAGAGTCGAAGGCAGAGTGTTTAGACGAACGTTTTTAGAAAAAGTTTACGAGTTAATCATCTCATAAATAGCTTTACATGATTTAATCACTCGAGGAAAGACTGACTATTTTTTGTTTTCTGAAAGAAACAGCAGGATTCTCAATTGACGGTAACATAAAAACGTCGATCTTCAACTAATCGTGAGAGAGTGAGAATTTCTTCGCTCCGTTTTCTTTTTAAAACATCAACATTTTTTTTTGTTTCAAGATTATAATAATTTATTTACACGATGTACATAAGTATTACGTAAACAGGCGCACGCTTTTACTTTTCTTTTTATTCATTTCTTTTAGTTGGTAAAACGAAGTGTTCAAAAAGTATAACGAGAACCTCACAAATTGATGTTTATAAGTTACAAAAAAAGACGTCCATCAAAAATGCATCATGGTGTGAGAAAATCGGAGGATGTCGAGAGGAGAATGTACCAACAATGCGGCGAACATTTTCTCACAAACTCGCAAGAACCTTGACAGTCTCACAGGAACGAAAATGAAAGGTATGCCTTGCGTTGATTACTTTTGTGCATTTAATTGTCGGTGTCTCATAGGTTTGTTCGATTGAATGACGATTAATCACAGATAGAATCGGAAGTAAACGGAGTTTGAACGCAAATTCAATAACAGACCCCCGAGTCACAATTGTAATCGTGATATCTATTTGTTAGAAAAATAGTAATTCGAAGTTTCACAAAATCGTCGAAACGAAAATTCACAAAAAACTTAAAGTCCAATAAAAAAGCAACCATTTGGATTTGTCTTAAATACATATATACAATATTCGTAATATCCCAAGTAGAAATCAAAATGGGCCATCTTGTTGCAAGGTTTGGCCCTTATATGGCTGCCCATGATTTGATCACCTGATTGGGATCTGGCCAGGTTGATGCGTGGCATCCTAACATGGGCTCCAATTGGAGTACCTAATAAGAATATATAGGTCTCATCTAGGTGGGCTTGGCTGGGTGACAAAATGGAAACTTATGATGGACTCCAATAAGGTTACCTGATAAAGCCACACTCTCTGAATTTGAAAAGGTAAAAATGTCACTTATTTTATAAGTGAACATATTTTTCAAGTATTGATTAGTACATTTTACGTATAACAAGTGAAAAATTATAATATTGATAAGTGAATGTATTTTTCACTTATTTAGTAAGTAACAATTTGTTAGATAGTAAAAACATATAATTATTTTGATAATTTATATTTTTGAAATCAATATTTGCATAAAATATTAACTAAAATATTAATAAACTATTCACCTATTTATAATTATAAATCCCTTTTTTAGTTAAAATTTTATACTTTATTCAATCTATTCATTTTCAATAATTAAAAAAAATCACTTATCCAAATTTAGAGAGCATAAGGCAAACAATTTTGGGCCACACAAGGCACCCAGTTTTGGGCCAAGTCAGGCGACTTGATGAGCCCCCCAAATTAAGGCTGATCTCAAACTGCATTAAATTTCTAGCTGGTCTGTGACTTTGTCTTTATACCAGCGCCAAAAATATCCAGATTAGGACCTAAATTCAGCCCAAGTTGATTTTCTACTTGGGTAAATACTTTGTGGTTTTCTGTTTCAACTATGAGTGGTAATAGTACCCTAAATCGCGGAAATGCTGCTAGAAAATTGGGAAGATTTCTTTTTTTTTCACATCTGTCAATGCGCGATCCTAAAAATTAATACTTTGATAACGATAATGGGTACTATTCCTGATAACGTTTAGCACTCCGTTGGCACTCGTGTTTCGTACACATGGAGCATCTTCTCTCTTTATATACTTTTTTTTGTTTCGCAAATATAATACGAATTTACGAAGTGGTCGTGTATTATTCATCGTCCGATGATTCAGTTGAGCTCTCTGGCATGGAGCTGAACCAGTTGCCACGATTTCCCGGGTTCCTGAAAAAAAAAACATTATACGAATAAGCTTCCGCAACATTTTCATATAACAGTACTATACACTTTTTTTCAATATTTGTACGCCAAGATGTAAAACAACAATGAATAATGTAGCCATGTAAACTCTTTGAGACACAAAACAATCATTCTTTTTGAAAATTTGTTTACGAAAACCTAATCAATCGATAAACAAAAATAAAAAAGTAGAAAAAAAGAAATATAATTTTTGTGAAAAAAAATTATTTAATTGACTTAAAAGTTGCTTTCAGTAGCTGGACGTAGTGGCAAAACTCGAATCATAAAAGACAATTCACTTTGACACTCTGCGAGCTAATGGATTTGAGAACTTGCCTTGTACGTTGACGTGTACTGGTCGGCAGTGTTAGAGAAGTTCGATAATATTGCGGAGTGACGCTCGATGCGGCGTCTTCTGGCCTTCTTTGTAGGGTCATTGTCTCGTGGGGCGAAGTCACGAGCTCGTCCTCGTTGTCCAGATAATAACGCGACCCATGGGCGCTCTTGCAATTCTCGCACTCGCTGCGGTAATCGTCCGCGTCGTCGTGCAGAGTCGGCAGGGCCTGCATGCTGCAAGTGCACGTGGCCGAGTCGAAACTTCCCTCATCATTAACTTCGTTCGCCGATACAAGTGGTGGCTGCAATAAAACCAAAACTTAAAATCTCCCTAAGCACAATAAAATAAAAGTTAATAAAGCTCAATAAAGTAAGTTGAAAACAACTTTTCATAACTCTAACAATTATCAAATATGCTAGAATGATTGATTCTAATTTTTCACTACCATTTATTTACTTATTAAAAATAACGAAAGAAAAGGCTAGTCAAAAAGAGCATAAAAAAGATTAAAACGCATCTCTCAAGGAACATTCGAACAAAAACTCCTCGAACAACTTCATTCGACGACTGAAATTGGTACTCCAAACTAAAAACTGAATCGACAATTGTATTTGTTCTACGCCAGTCGATAACACTCCGCACCTTAAAAGTACAAACTGTCGTTGAGAGCTTTTCCACGGGTCTCGCAGAGTTTATCTGTGAGGAGGACGGCTGTCCGCAGCCGGGATGTTTCAACCGTCTGCAGTCCTCGTAAAATGCGCCCCTCCTGGAGACAGTCTCCTCGCGGGTTGGAACAGTCGGGGGTGCCGATTTCGGCGAGGGCCCGGGGGTGGGGCACTTGGCGTCGAAAAGTGGCACCACCGACTGGTGGGTAGTGAAATCTCTTCGCAATCTTAGACTGCTCGTGGTCAACAGTCTTGGGATGGACCTGTGTGTGGCGATCGTCGAGTTGGGCAGAGTTGCGGAGATGGTAAAAGCACCGCTCTGCCGTGGTAAGGTTGTGTGGTGTTGTTGGTAGCCCTAAAAAATGAGGGATATTTACTAACTCAATTAACAAATGAGTCTTCGATACAAACATTCGGTAAGAAATAAAAATAACCAAAAAGTTCTTAACACATTACCTAATTATTTTAACACTACAGGAAGGATCTGTATTTCGACCTGTTAAAGAATATTTAAATTAAAAACAAATAATAATAATAATAATAATAATAATAATAATAATAATAATCTTCGTAAAACAGAGTAACGTAACCTTTTAAATATGACGTTAAATAACGGTTACAACATTTCTGCAACTTTTAGGTAACGTTACTTTACAGTTACCGAAATGTTGTTTGTACTTTAATGGTTAACATAAGGTTAACTTAAGGTTGACTTTCCTAGTTTAAAGTTCTGACTGTTTCGGACTGAAAAAGATATCTTGAAATAGTCTGAAAAATGTAACAGAAAATTTTAGTTTGAACTCAAATTCAAAGAACCTGAATTTCTCATATTCACAGAATTAGGTTATTACAACACTAAAAATGTATGAAAATTTGAGTTCAAACTCAAATTTTCTGTTGCATTTTTCAGACTATTTTAACATATTTTTTTAGTCTGAAACAGTCGGAACTTTAAACCAGGGTTAAGATTACTTCGGTTGCATTTGCCTTACGGTTTCTACGATGTAACCTTAAGTCAATCATTATGTTGACCGTTAAAGTAACGTTACTTAACGGTTGCAAAAATTTTGTAACCGTTACTTAACGCCATTTTTTAAAACGTAACGTTACTCTGTTTCACAAGGGAATAACAATAATATTAACAAATATAATAATAATAATAATAAATATAATAATAACAATAACAAAAATAATAAAAAAAGAACATACCTAGATTCACTAAAACAATGAACCAAAATACTAAAACTGATAAAAAAACAAATATTAATAACGATATTAATCAAATGAATTCTTAGTTTTTAGTCATAATCTGACGATGGACCAAACTATACTTTACAAACCTTACTATAAAATTTCTTCTTTTCAATAAATGATGGATAATTTTGTCAAACAATTGTTTAAATAATGTTACAAAAAATCTTCAACATAAATTATAATAACCCCTCTCAAAATAATTTAGTCTTGTCAGATAGAATTTTTTCCATCGTTCTAATGTTCAAACAAGAACAAAATTCACCAACATTATTTATAAAAAAAAAAAAAAACGTAAGAATAAAATGAATCCTCACTAAGGGACTGTTGACTGGGAGCATGAGCAGATTGCTAGTCTGCGGTTGACAATGCTGCTGCAGTTGTAAAGCAGGATTGGGAAGATTTTCATAAGTGTTGGTGCCGATGGTAAAGCTGGTGGTGGAGGTGCCGGGGTAGAGGGCCGGGGAGGCCTCGGGCTGCAGTTGGTAGCAGTTGGAATGTGTGCCCGGACTGCTGAGAGGTCGCGTGGACACGGAGATGAGCGGCGAGGTGCTCGCATTCGTGTTGGAGAGCGTGGGCGAGCTGGCGGTCAGCGGGCCCTCGCTGTTAGCCACGATGGCCACGCTCGGGTGACTGTTCCGGCTGGACAGGTAGTTGCTGGTCAGGCTCAGAGGTGACAACGCGTGCGGACTGACCGACAACAGAGACTGCTCCGCGTGGGCCGCGGCCACCGCCTCCTCGTACGGCGGCGGCGGTTCCCCTCGGGGAAAATAGTTGCTCGGGGGCTTCCAAAGGGGGTACCCACCCCCGCAGGGCATGTCGTCCATCGGCACTCCGTGGTGCAGACTACTTCTCTCCATGTAACCCATGCTTCCTAAACTCCTCTGGTCCTCGGCTAATTGACGACTTTGACGTCCAGCCACGCAATCTGAAAGGATAAAAAATTCAAATGTCACACACCCGTAATAAACTTGTTACTAACAGTCCGAAGTTGTTATTAAATGAATGTCAGTTTGGAAAACTAGTTTTTTCAGAAAAAACGAGTTTTTGCAAAACTGGATTTGGAAGCTTTGGAAACACTGAGGAACGTTTGATAAAAAAAACGTTTAATGTTGAGGAACGAATTGTAGTTGGAAATTGTTCAATTGGGAGCTTTAGTTAAGCACATGCGTGGCTCAACGAGATAAACATAATTCAATCGAGCGCAATAACTCTTGAGCCGAGATGTTGTCGCAGCAGGATTGATGTGTGTGCACGATGGAAATTAAGTTATACCGCATTTGTCCGGAGAGATTGAGTTAGGCAGTGTGGAAGTGGAAAAGAGGATTGTTTGGCTGGCGATGAGGATGATTTGATAATGACGATTGAAAATGATCCGCACTTGGTGAAGTTTTGCGAATCGTACATTGCCAAAGCTATCACGGAGATTGATTCGATCGACTGCGACTGATAGTCGTTGTTGGACGTAACTTAATAACGTTCACTTATTCATCACTGATTGTACAACTCTGACTCGCAAGGTCGCGCACTTAACGAGCGCAATTAGACTGGCATCTTTGATATAACATAACCACGAGATTATCTCCTTTAGCTGGCAGCAACATTTTTCAATCGCAATACTATTTTAGTTTTACATTTTAATTAAAAATATTCAAACTGAAGATTTTGTTTTCCAATCTTTTCATTTCATTCAAAATCTTTCAGTCTGATTTATCAAGGGTTTTTAATAAATTGTATTATGTAATTAATTTACTTTATAACATATTTTAATTAAAACATTTTGATTTTCGTTTTAAATCAATTCGTTTTAAAATCAATAATAAAAAAATTGAACAACATTTTTATTATTATTTGTTTAAATTTGAAAACGGGTAAATTTGAGAAACAACATTTATTTATAAATTTCTTGATGCATAAATTTCTTTATATATAATTTTTGAAACTCACCTCTAATTTTGCGCTGCCGCATACGATGTATGAAAAAAAATAAGATGCTGAGAGATACCAAAGCCGTGATGCAACTTGCTAACAGTCGCAAGCCGAAATCAAAGCTGGTATTACTCTCAACCATGTTAGTTCCATTGCCGTCTGGTTTATCATTCGCTACGGAAGATAGGGTATCGTCCATGCAAATGAACTCACAACACGTGTTGCCAAATCGAAAGGATTTGCAGTCTTCCCTCGGCAAGGATTCCTTCGGAAAATATCAAACGAATTATTATTCCAACTTGTAACAACTTTTACAAAACCAACTACAACAATCAATTTAAAATTCAACTTTTCATTCTTTTCTATTTATTTTATTTTATTTTATTTTATTTCGTTCTTTTCTAAATTTATTCTATTACAAAAATAACATTCACACTTTCATTTACAACTTTATTTTTGGTTAAAATTATAATCAAATGAAATCGTGAACAATAAAATTTGAACTTGTTTTAATTTTGTTTAGTTATAAAATTACACAATTAAAAAGTACTAAAAATCAAAGTCAAACTTGATTGCAAAAAAAGATGAAAATGAAAAGTTGTTTTTAATCAATATACATAATTAAATTGCGTAAAATCAATTATGATACCTGTGGAGACGTGCAAATGACCACTTTGCACCACTTTGGATTCCCGTTATCACAAACACAAAGTGTACAAGGCTTTGGACCAGGAATATAGTGAAAGCCATTTTCGTACGAACGGCCTTGTATGTCTTTACAGGAAACACCAGCTTCCGCATGACCTTTACAGAATTATGAAATTTGTATTGTTATGTTAATCTAGATATGAATTTTGTCACAGCGAATTGTATGAAAACTAGGATACCGAATTACTATAAAATCTTCTGACATCTGACTTTTGTGTTTTTTTGTATTCTATTTTTTCTACAAGATTACAACATATTAATTAAATGAATAAAAAAAGTCAAATGAAATTTGTACATTCAAAAGTACAAAATGAAATAACAGAAGAAGTGAATAAATTATTGCATCGGAAAATTGAGTTTCTTTTTTTTTCAAATGTTGCATAATTAAAAGATGGTATTGATATTTTGTGGGTAGACAACCCCTGCATCAGAATTTGAATGGACTACTCATTATTCCACTTCCACCCAAGTTCTTGAAACATCAAAAGTATACCATTTTTGAATGTTTCATTAATATTGATGAAACGCCGGGAAACAACATTACCATAAATTTTAATAAAACATCCTTTAACAATTTTAAATGAACAAACATAAGCGGTTACTTGAATTTGCGAATCTCTTTTTATTCATGCACCAACAGGAATTGTAATTTTACAATGGGCTTCGGACAATGTTCGTTAGTTTATTTTTATAAACAACATTTTCAAATGAAAACTTCTTTTGCAAAAGATTTAGACTCAAGATTATGAAAATTAATTTCAGATGGCAGAAACTCATCGGACAGAATTCTTCAAGTTTCATTTTTAATTATGAATGTTCATTTTCAAAATGTATCATTTTCAGGCTGTTTTTCCTTTTTGTCATTGATTTTCATGCCCGTCGATAAAACTCATCTTAGATGTCTTCGACGATTAGCCTAGATGAATGAATTGGAGGAAAAAAAGTCGGACATTTCTGGAACGAGAGTTTAGTTATTTTTCATTTATTGAATGGCGGTGAGAACCGAAACGTTACGTCACACTTCAGGCATTAAGACCAAAATCGAATCCCGCGCAAATAAAAAATTTTATTTGAAGCAAATGACTTTTTCTGCGAAAGCGATTGAAAATCGATTTGCCCTATCTTCCACCTTGACAAAAATGCAATCGTACATATGTTGCGTTAGCACACATGTCCATTTCCATTTGTGAATGGAATTTTGCCAAAGGTAAATCGAATCTCGACGGTTATTTTGCTATCACTTTTGTTCATATCTTTTGCACAATGCAATTTTTTATTATAATTTTGTCATTCGAACAAATTCGCCTCAAATTCCACGAGACGAGATATTTTGTGAAAAAAAAATTGTGTACCAAAAATAAAATGTATTGAAAATAACTTGACGTTAAATTAAAAAAAAAAACGAATTGAAATTCTTTTTTAAATTTTTTGCCAATTAGCGAGGGGTTATAAAAAATTGTCGGTAGAAAATAAAAATAAATTCGACAATAAAAAACAATCTATTTACTCTAATGTAATTATTTTATTGATCTTTGTAGAAAAAATAAAATACACATTTCGTTTCATTGCAAACAAAAGCAATCCGACTGTTTTCATTTAATCATTCATTGATTCAAACGTTATTGGCAAATTTTGTTTACAAAATTGTTATAATAGCAGACTGGATATAATAGATATTTGAACACCAGGACAATGACCCGTGATATCGATCGTGAGGAATGAATTGTACGAGTTTATCAATTTGTATCTCATCTAATTTCATTTCCAGTTTGGTCTAGCGATTTTTAGCTCGTCGTCAAACTTAATTAATTTGCCGAATGTAATTTCAAACTGAATTATAATAAGTTGATACATTAAACATCGTTTCTCGTTATAACCCATAACCCATCTGACAAAAATCGAATAGAATTGTGACTACAAATATTTTCAAATTTATTTTTGATCGAAAATAAGATGCAAGATATATATATTTTTTTTGCTGCTACGATAAGATTTGATGCGAGATGGAAAATACTAATAGGAAGTTTTTTGCAGTTTGAAATAAAAATTTGATGAAAAGGTACGCGAGACTGAGCATGCAGGAACTGTATCAATGCGATTATAAGTTTCCGTTTGGTAAAACAAACATTCCTTCAGGTAACGCATGTGCATATTCTATACTTTGATAGTGACGTCATACACTATCAAGCTATTGACTTTTTATCGAAGCGATAGTCGGATATAAAAAAAACCTACAATAATAATGTAAAATGTAGGGAATATTTTTGCAAAACGAAATATTTTTGATAACAACAAAATGTGAAAGGTACATATACGGGGAAAAGAATAAACAATTTCCTGAATTTCCATCAACGAGTTTCCAACACGTTTCTTTTTGTATGCAATTTCTTTGTTGTATTGAAATTACACAAAATTTTGAAGAAAAACAAATCAAAAACAGACCGAAACCAAAATGAAAATACATCAAATGAAAAAAAAGGAAAAAGTAGACATGGGGAGGGGGAAGTTGGTGTAAAATTTTGTTCTGGCAATTTTGTCGCCGCATCAAAAGTTCGGCGAGTTAAAAAATTGAGCCTCGCCACACCTGTTAAACCGTCCGATCAATTATGATACTGAAAAACAAACAAAACCAAACGTTTTAATTACAATAGCGATAAAAAAAAGAACGACAACAAAAAGTAATAACGAGAGCAAGGCTGACAATTTTTATCTCACAATTCAGAACGTATCGGATAGCAACGCGCAAACGTGCGCTTGATTGTCGTATCAAAAATTCGTCACAGCATTGAGATTCACGAGCGCTCTGCACTGACTAATGTTATTTACTTTTGCCTGCTATCAACTTCCGGTTTGACTCTCCCGCCGATTTGCGATCGACTAAGCGCACAAACTTTGTTCATCAAAGTTTAACTTTCCTTTCAGTGTCTGATCGCAAATCCGAATTGAAAAAAATAGTATCACCGAATCAATCATAAAGCAATAACAATCGAATAATAATAAACAAACATGGTGGAAAAAATGTCAATTATATTACCAACGTTGCATCTTTTATTTTGACGTATAAAAAATTCATTTCATGAAAAATATTTCATGTTTAAATATAAAATGTAAACAAATATTCAACAATTTTTTTTTCTATAAAAATAATTTTCAAAAATAACTAATACACAAATATTTGCAAATTTGTAAAAATCAGAAACTGAACAAAGTGTGACGAAAAAGTTAAGTTGCTCGGTGAAGAAATATGTTTGTTTTGAATGCACCAGAATACGTCCTATTTTGCATACTGTAATTTGTATATAAGATCGTGAAGAAAAAGTTGTAAAAAATGTTGAAAAATTGTTGAAATTAGCTTACCGTTGATTTGCAGAGCGAGTGTGAGGACTGCATAACCGAGGATGCCACCGCTGCTGTACCTCATTCTGCAATCGTTATCTCGTCATAGTCTTGTCGCTGTTCCTGTTGGGCTGCTGGCAACGGACACCGTCAACACAAAATCATCACGAGGACTCTGACGAGTGGCTGGCAGCAATTGCGTGTCACGGCCCAGCCTGACTCGCGTCACCGCATGAACACTCCCTCATCTCGGAGCAATTGGATCCCGCCTCGCAACACCCTTCAGCGCAACGCTTCTTCAATGGGAACGGTGACTATGCGAGCGACTTGCAGTCCGAACAACCCGAAGCATGATCGATTAGTAAACGGAAGACGAGAACAGATATACCCGCGTTATTCTCAACATCTCTCGTTCCCAACACCATCTCGCCGATGCATCACAAACTATTTCAATCCTGCTCGGATGGTTTGTTAGAGAACGACCTTGTTTCACGGAGATGACGGTGTAAATAAACATAATATCAACACTTACAAATATTCTTCTGTAAAATCTTCTGTAAAATTTGGAAAACTTCGTTCAAGTGTGAAACAAAAGAAAATTTGATAATTGACTTCGAATCCAAAATTTTGTTGTGATGATAGTGAAAGTAAGTTTCATTTCAAAAGTGCACTTTTTGTTTACGAAAAAATTCCAAGATTAACAGATTTGAGATTCAGTTTTTTTACATTTATTTTACTAAAAAATGAATACGAAAAAAATAGTATTAATTGATTAATGATTAATTTTAAATTATGTGAATGTAAATTATATTATATTATGTAATGATTTATTATTAATAAAACATTAATAAAATTTTTATTTTTATTAGAATTTTTGTATTTAATGAGAAATAAGTTGAGATAAAAATAAATGAAATTCCAAAAATCCTGATATTAGCTCATCTGAACAATATAATAATATGATACATACTATAACCTACGCAGGAATCTAAAACATGTAAATCATATACCTAAATCCTATATAACGTTACAAATTATTTAACAGGATATAGTTACATTTAATAGTAGAACATATTAATGACGTCTATTTTAACTATATAAAACTTTTCTAAGTCGTCGGTCAGAGAGGATTCGAACCTCGGATCTTCCGTAACCAAGTTTAAAACGTTACCGCCATACCAACTTGGCTCGGTTAAAATATTTCTTTTTTTCATAAAAAATTGTTCTTAAAATGTTGTTTGTGTTTATGAAAAATAATCCAAAACTAAACAAGCTTTCTATATTTTAAGAAAACAAAATAATTTTTACATAAAATAATTTTTTTATTACTCATTTATTTCTTATTTTTGTCATTTGATTTGTCTATTGGCTGATGAGAGTCATTCCGAAATATTGTTCACCGAATTCTGTGCACCGAAATTTGTGCACCTAATTCTATGTGCTACACATAGGGAGGGGGCATGTCTACTGGCTGGGGTACGTCTATTGTTGCTACCCCCACTTATCATAAGCGGGGGTAGTGACACCTATCGACCTATCGACACCTCAAAAATGGCAAATGATGATGCCTTCGAGCACGACATATTTTGACACATCTGCTTTTAATGTCATTTTTGAGAGTTGATTTTTATGAATTATTCCTGTATATTATTATTTCTATAACTATTTAATATTTCATATGTTTTTTAATTGTTGACAAATTACAAATACATGTTTACATATAAAAAATTTACCACCCTCATCCATTAAATTTAATATTTGAAGAAATATATATATTTAAAAAAAATTCTATTTCTAGTGAAAAAAAAATGGAACAAAAATAACAAAAACCAACCAAAAAATTCTGACATATTTCATGTGTCAAATTTCTGGCTAAACCTTTCAATCAAAATTGTTACATATTTTACTTGAAAACCCATTTTCAAAATTGTGCAAGTATCGAATAGACATTAATGTTCAATCATGAAAAATGATAAACATGATAAATGAATAAAAAATAACATCAAAATATAAAAAAATCATATAAAAACAATCGCAAAAGTTATAAATAAGAATAAAAAAGAGCAAAATGGAGAACGAGCAAATGGAAATCGAACTTGAGGAAGATGAAGGGGTGTCTCCTGTGCAATCGGAAATTGAACGAGGGCAAATGATTGATGATCCTGAGATGAATGAATTCGATCCGCAAATCTATGACGAGGCAGGTGTCGATCATGAGGAAATGGATGCTACGGGCGACGAACAAAAATCAGCCATTGGAAAAGGAAAAAAGTTGCCGCATCAGAAGGTAACTAAAGACCCGCAAAATATGCAAACAAGATTTCCACGCTATTTTTTTCTTATTTTTTTTTTAATTTCGTTCAATACGTTCAAATGTATTTTTATGATTAATAATTTTTGTTTCTCAGGACTGTGTTGAAATAAAACCAGAACTGATCAAAGTTCTGGTCCCAGAAAAACCTTGTGTTCTCACAAAACCAGAAAGAATCCCTCGAGAACAGCTGTCAAAACGAAAGTACTTAGATCTCTTATCAACGCCAAGGTATTCAAAAATTTATTTTATTGTATAAAATTAAACAAAATATAATTTGAATCAATGAAAATGTGTATGTACCAAAGAAACAAAAACGATACATTTTCACAAACAAAAAATTTTATTTTTCTTTCAAATCTTGTAAATTGTTTTACGATTGTCTGATTATTATCAACTATGTAAAAGTTGATCTTTATTATAAAGTAAATCTTTATCTGTTTTTCTTTTCAGTAAAAAGTGTCCAATGCTTTGTGAAAAGAAAGAAGTGATGCATAGAGCCCGACCTTTATCTTCGCGCGTGGAGCAGTTGGCCTTACCTTCAAAAAGAAACATTTTAGCTACCCTTGAAGGTTCCAAATATATTCTGCCTCAAGAGATGATTGACAACTTAATTAAAATGATAGAGATGGAAACTTGTCTAAGTCCAGAGTAATTCAAAACAAATATTGAATAACATCTAAAATACATGTTAATAAAAAAATCAATTGCTATCCTAT
>JAAMPD010000721.1:0-38771 GCA_025266255.1 Trissolcus basalis | reverse complement strand
ATTTACCAAAATTGGAATAAGTCCTGTGATTGTTGCTACAGTCAACCGACGATTTTGATGGTTTTTTTTTTTACTATATGTACATAATTTCAATACGGAGAAATTTGTTGGTCCGAGTTTTGATTTAATAATTTTTCGAGAAATTATTAACAATAATATAAAAATAAAACACCCAAATTTAGCCCATTTTTAGTTTTGTTTCACAAAAGTACAATTCTCTCTTGAAAGACAAATGCAATGAAAAATCGGACCTACAAATTTCATCATTAGTAAATTGTGCGTGTTTTAAAACAAATTGAATTGAAATCGGTTCAGAGAGAGCGCCACACGATCAGTCATTTTGGGGTTGTTATTGCCAAATACTTGTTTATTTATAATTTTTTTTTTGATCTTCGTGACGAATTCATGTTGTGCAAGATGAAAGACAACTTCACACAAAAAATCAACTCATTTCATTGAAAACTGCCGATTTTAGCCATTTTCATAGGAGAGTCTCCTTAAAGCGCTATTGATCTGCGTTACATATAAGTATATATAACCAGATGCGATGCACTTGCGAAATTGCAAATTATCTAAAGGAGCGAAATTAATTTTTTATTTTAAGTGATATAAAACTTGTGCGTTATTTTTTTATATATAAAAAAGATAAAAGGCAATTTTGGTCTTTTTGATAAACAACAGACTTGTTGCTCATGTAAATGCACCTTAATGCTCGGATCGTTTGCCATGTTTTATATACAACAATGATAATGAATAGCCGTCAATAAGTATATATAGTTATGGTATATGATGCACAAAATAAGTAAGATTCGCTTTGTACATACGAAATAACAAGATAAAAAACAACCTGCTGATTACAATTTCTCACGTAAGTTTATATCAATATCAAGTGAAATAAGTTTGTGACTTGTTGAGTATCATCTTTTAGAATGAAATTAGATATTCTAACCTCTATAATTGTTTGTTCAGTCATATTTTGAAATACATTACTTTTCAGTTTAAAACACAACAGATACTAGACAATGTTAGAAATAACTTGCAACGACCGTTTGGGTAAAAAAGTTCGAGTCAAATGTAATCCAGACGACACTATAGGAGATTTAAAAAAATTGATCGCAGCACAAACAGGGACACATTGGGAGAAGATTGTTTTGAAAAAGTGGTACACCATCTTCAAGGACCACATTAAATTACAAGACTGTATCCTTTTGATAACATAGCATAAATATATTCATATATTCATTTAGATGTGTATATACATGTTTTAATATTCAATTCAATGAGTTAACATTTTTAGTTTTTAATTTCAAATCACCTGGAAGAAACTATATAGTATAGTATATATACTGTATAGTCAAATCAAACCATGCTTTTTAAACTTGTATTGTCACCATTCACAATATTTTACAACACCATTTATCTCGCTCATTATTTCAAGGTCCAAATGATTGCAAATTAATAATTGTTGAAATTTAAGAAAAATTTTTTTTTTTTACAAATTTCCTTGACTTGTTTTTCTAGATGAAATTCATGACGGAATGAACCTCGAACTCTATTACAGATAAAAATGATGTTTTGTACGACTATGTATGTTTAATATGAAAAAAAAAAAATCTGTTCAGCAATGTATAAAAATAGCTTGATGAATTAATAAATTGAATAGACAAGTTTTGAGTATTTTGTGCCAGAAAAATAAAATTTGAAGAACAGTATAAATTGTGTGCGCATTCAAAATGTTTTCTTCTAGAATGTACTCAATTTTTTATATTAAACCATCATCATCCGTTAGACTTGAATAAAATAATGTTTAGTATTGTTAAATTCTAAACTATTTGTCATGAATCACAATTACAATAGTAAATAATTTTGATTGAGAATGAAGCTTTGAGTTTTTGTGTCTACGAACTTAAAAAAATTAATATGCCATGAAAATACAAAATTTCTGTTGTTTATCATAAATAGTTATCTTTGTTTGATCAATAAAAAAATCGTCTTTGGAATAGTCAATATATAGAAAAATAAAATCTGACTTTTAAGTAACATTAATGAGGTCTGGTGGCTTTCATAGGACTTTCAGGCTCGATAGTAATTTTACCACGATGACTCAGTAAATCTTTGATATGTTGCACTATGAGGTCAATTGCCACTGTAAAACAAATAAAATAATATTATTTTCATTTCAAACAAATAATAGTTGCACTTAAGTTATATATCAATGTTAGGCGTTGATTGATATTAGTTTCTCAGATTTGGATGGTACACGTGTACAAATAACACAACACTTATGTAGGTAAAAACAACTTTATTACAATGATTCTATCTTCAAAAGAAGTAACGTCTACGTTGTACTATCAAAACGTTACAACCTCAACAAAAATATTTCAAAATGCATATAAAAATTTTCATCGGCAAATCAATTGGCAGTTTTTGTGCGATTCAATTTTTGAATTATTTGCAATATCTTGATGACATTATAAAGTTACTTTCAAGATTACTTGTCATTCGAATTACAAAAAGTACAAACATAAATACTGATAAAGTTATTATATCATAATAGTCTCGATTATTAAAACATTTGTGTGTTTTCTTTCCTCAAATTAAGACATTTTTCAAGGAAAAAATATGAAACAACATTGAAAGTTGACTGAATTATTATGAAAATTGTAATCAAGAAACAATAATTGGAACTAGTAGTCAAAAATAAAAATAAATGAAAAGTTCAGGTCAATCATCTGCTGAGGCTGTCCGATGAAGTTGATGTGCTTCTATGGTGCGGGTTGTATGGATGGTGGGCGGAAGCCAAATCGTCCTTTTTCGAATGCAAAATATCCCAGATGTGGTGCATAATAAGGTCTATCGCCACTGCAAACATACAATAACCAAGCCGTGTATGTTTCGTGTCTGTTTTTCATGTTTACAAACTGACTTAAATATATTAAAATACATGTTTGTTTTGTCTTGAATAGTTGAATATACAATTGACGTAAGACGAATTATCATGATATTATCATTGTCTTGAACAGAATCAATTAAATTTTAAGTCATCGGTCCATAGTGGATCATATATTATTTATCATTAGTTTAAATAAATAAAAGTCAGTTTAATTTGACTGACATTCCATTCACATCCAAATCCGAGAAACGTGTTCAACAATAGCAATTTCATATATATAATAATAATAATAATAATAATAATAATAATAATAATAATCCACACAAACAATGTTTCAAATGATAAATAATAATAAATGATTGGAAGTGAGTGTGAATTTTGGTATGATGAGAATGAATGTGTAACTGCAACTGAAAGATATATGTGAGAAATATGAGAGTGTGAGAGGTAGAACAGAATGTTGACAAGTACCTGTGTTATCAGCACCACGGGGAATAATTACATCTGCGTATTTTTTCGTCGGCAGACAAAACTCTTCAAAAGCCGGTTTTACAAAGTTAATGTACTGATTCAACACTGTGTCCAGGTCACGTCCTCGTTCGTTAATATCTCTTGGCACTAAAAACAAACCGAGTTGAAATGAATTTAAAATTGCTAGAAAATGAATAAATGAATGAAACAATATTGTTGAATATAAGATATTACCTCTTCTTGCTAATCTGGTGTCAGAATCCGTATCAACGAACAACTTCATATGGAATAGATTTCTAATGTTAGAAAAATAAAAAACTAAAATGCCTTCAAACAATACTACGTCTGCTGGATAGATGACCGTCGTCTTGTCCTTAATTCTGAAACAAGCAATGCAATTAATGAATTAATTAAATGTCCAAATTTGTTTCCCGGAAATTGTCTGAGAGATAACGTCTCGTGCAAGAATGAAAACAACGCTGGAGCCACGCGGAACGAGGAAGAAGCGTTAACATTTTATTCAACACAACTGAGTTTGAAAACTGCTGAGGTTTTGGTTTAGGACACGAATGCGGACCTATAAAAAGTGTCAATCATCTTGAAATCAGCACAGTCGACTGAATTACCTGTTCTCTCAAACAACTTGAACATCTCACTTGTTGGACTGATAATCTTGTAAGTTTTGATAGAAAACAAAATTAGACTAACATTTGAAACGTATGTAATCAAAAATTGTGTTTCAGAATTGAAATCAAACAATTATGATGGCAAGATTGGCGATTCTTGTGGGAGTGTTGGTGTTTGGAATGTGCGGCGCTAGTCAAGCTATGATATTACCCACATCGCCAAGATGTTTTTGTGTTGCGTCACCGCCATCGCTACCACCTTTACCTCCAATTAGACCAAGTTTCTGCGGCGGGCTAGCAGGAGGATTACCTCATCCTTCCCCTTGTGTTCTTCTGCCCATGATTCGCGCACAGATGAGCTCATATTTGCAAAATCATGGAATAGGTTGCATGGGAGGAGGAATGACAGCAAATGATCCATCAATCGCTATTCATATGGCACGTATTATTGCTGCGATTATAGCCAGGGAGGAAAACGACTCGTCAGAAACTTTGGATACTATAATCGGTAAACTTCCCTCCAGACGCATTCATTCTCATGGCAAGCTCAGCTTGATACATTTGATCAAGCTCTTGTGTGAGAGGCACAGTATGGCAGGTGCTGGATGTGCAACCGCAATACCAATTTGCAAAAGACAACTTAACCAAGAGGTCATTATTATTTTATTTATTATCTCTTCTTCACTTCCCCCCCCCCCCCCATTTATTTACCATCTTTTTCTTATTCTTTTCTAGACTCACTCACATCAACTGGAAGACGAAACTCATCAAGTCACAAGCAGCTGAGATTATCGCCCTCATCAACATTATTTATTATTTAATTATTTATGATTCATGTAATTTATTGACCAATAAATCATTATTTATTACAAAATCCAACACATTTTTAATTGTCCAAAAATTGAACACATATATTCATTATTATGAAATGATATGCAATTCAGCCTTGATTTCATTAACTTGATTAACACATATTCATTAAACACCCATTTATGAGCAATTTCAGTTTTCTGCGCCATTTCTTCTGATCACTATAAAGAGTCTCTGAGAGTATCTAAGACTATCGTTTTAGTCAATTGTGTAGCCTATGAACCAACACTCATCCATACTGTGAGTAAACTTGTTCAATTTCATATTTTACAACTTATGATCACTTACATGCTGTTGGTTCTATAGTCATAAGTTGGAATTTCACATTTTTTGCCAGCAAGTATATCCATGAGTGTTTGGTAAATGAGTTCATCATTGATTGCGTCAGGATGATCAAAATTATACTGTCCTTTTTCTGCCTTCAACTTTTCTTCCGGAGTTAAATCTCGATAAAAACTATCCAGGGATATGCAAACAACTTGTCTTTGCATTTGCTCCATGTCAACCTGGCCCAGCTTCTCCATTATTCTTTTGCATACTGTTGACTGAAAAAAGAACAAACAAACAATCAATCAAGCATTTGTTCATAGTGACATTTTTACCGTACAACACAACACGCCTTCATCAAAATTAAACAACAAATTTGATTTATCCAAAAATATATATATCTGTATATATATCAGAGCAAAATGATTAAAAAATACGTAACAATATAATATATAATAAGTTGATATAATGTAAAAGAATGAAGAAAGAGACTAAATGAAAAGTGTGTTTTGGAATAAAGATGGAAAAAAGAAGCAATAAGATATAAAAGATTATGATGAAGGAGAAAAAAAAAAAACAAGTGACCTTGCCACTGGCAGTGCCGCCTGAGACTCCAATGAGAAAAGGCCTTTTTGCTTCGTGACCGTTGATTTTGCAATTAAAACCCGCAGACATTTTTCTTGGCAAATTGATGTCAGCCATAGATGATGTTCTTGTGAAACTACTGCTGCTGCGCGGCGGTGTACGGTTGATGATGATCGTTGATCGACCAGCAATAATAGCAGCAGTTTGTCGTGGTTGTGCTGATGCGCGCGCAGTTTCTGATAACACGAGGTCACGTGCAACACGAGCAAACTGATAACGATGCGACATTCGAGTAACATCAGCGAACATGCAGTTAACGCGATTTGTTTTGTCAGGTAATCAACTGATAGCGAATAACAATTTTTGCCTGATTCATCGACAATGAAAATTGATAAGTCAGACTAAAAGCGCCACGCTGTGCCAAAATGCTAAGACGATGACATAATGCATTTTTCCCGCGTCATTTTCAAAACCAGATATTTGATTTCAGTATAATTTGATTATAATTTTTGTTTGATGTTTAATATTGTTGGGCGGGTTATTAACAAACACTGTAAAAACAACACACAAGTATAAACAACAATAGAACACGATCACAGTATAAAAATGAACACTATTTAAAAGAAACACGTGGAAAAACAAACAAAAATGGCTGTTATTACCAAATTCAAAAAATGAAAAATAAGAATTGAGCATATAATGAAAATTATATTGTTATATTATATGAGGTCATCAACAGCTGTTTTGATAACTTTTGACATCAAACATAGTATGAACGAGTATATATTTGTCTATTAGCATCCATCAGATAAAGTGTTATTTCACACTTATGTGTAATTCATAATTTAATCTGTTTTTTAGTTGCGAAAATGCTACCGAGTGCGCTAAACAACTCCACCAAATTAACCGATTCATATCGTGTAAGTTGTAATTTAAGTATAAAAATAAAATATATAAAAAAAACGCGTCGCACTGAAATATAATTATATGTCGTTTCAGGAGGCAGTGAATACTCTGAATAGCCTTCAAAGCAACAGTCTTTATATGAAAAACATTCGGCGAAAGAGGCAGCATCCATTGACGAGCACTTCTTTGCAGGATACGATTAAATATTTGAATCGGTATAATAATAATAATAATAATGATAGACTAATGTATAGAGATACGCAATATAGGATAGAAAGAAAGAGAGAGAAAAAAAAAAAGAATGATGTTTATTCAGTTTAGGTACAACGGAAGAAGAATTAAAGAAGCTGTCGGTGATCCACGTTGCTGGGACAAAAGGCAAAGGTTCAACATGTGCGTTCGTGGAATCAATTTTACGGGCCCATGGATATAGAACCGGATTTTTCAGTTCACCCCATCTAATTAGCGTTCGAGAACGATTCAAAATCAATGGTCAGCCAATCAGCGAGTCACAATTCAACAATTACTTTTGGAAAATTTACAATGCACTCGAATTGCAGAAAGAAAACTCGGACGATCGTCCAAAGTACTTTCAAATGCTTACAATCATGATGTTTCAACTTTTTCTTGAGGCAAATTTGGACGTAGCGATCGTGGAGGTTGGCGTGGGTGGCGAATTTGATTGCACGAATGCTGTACAACATCCTGTTTGTACCGGAATCACAAGTTTAGCACTCGATCATGTCGCGGTTTTAGGTAACTCAAATAATATAATATTAAATACAATAAACTCGCTCATTAAATAAATATAACATTAATTGCAGGTGATACGATAGAATCCATTTCATATCAAAAATCTGGTATTTTCAAAAGGTCAAGTCCAGCATTTACAGTGGTTCAGTGTACAGAAGCCATGCAGGTACTTGAAAAACGTGCAAAAGAAAAAGAATGCAGTTTGAACGTTGTTCGTGGGTTAGATGATTATTGTTGGCCGGACGGTTCTTGTCCAAAATTGGGTATTGAAAGTGAGATTCAAGCGAGCAACGCTTCTCTAGCGATTCAATTATCAAACTGCTGGATCGCTAGAACTCAATTCAATTCGAATTCATATAGTGACAAACTAGTTCTGTCATTGGAAAAAACTAGCAAAGCGATTTCCAATTGCAGCTGGCCAGGTCGCACACAAGTTCTCAAAGGAAAAATGGCTGATTTTTACTTAGATGGTGCTCACACTGTTGAAAGTGTTGATAATTGCGCCAGCTGGTTTGAGAAGCAGATTGCAAACACTGATGTAACCAAGTACCTTATATTCAACGTTACAAACGGCCGGGATCATGCCAAGCTTATTAAAGTTTTAAAAAGACTTCAGTTCGACAAAGTTTATCTCTCTCCGAACACTGCAGGTTGTGCTGCTGCTGCCGCCGCCAATAATGTTGACCAAAATAACTTCAATGATCCACTGGACGAACAGATGCTTAGATGTCAAACAATAAGAGATTGCTGGGGAGAGGATGCTGTGGTTACAAACAGCGTTGGAGAGGCATTCACGATGATTGCCAGTCAAAAGCATAAGACTGATAAGCCTAAGGTTCTTATCACTGGATCTCTACACCTTGTAGGAGCTGCTCTATTAATATTGGATCCGCATTTCCAAATGAAGACAGCATATTGACACATATAGATGCAAATTTTTTCTTACAATTCAATTCATCCATTTCGATTTGTTTTTTTTTTTTTTTTTTTTTTTTTTAATTTAAAAAACGCATTCAATTTGTATAAACAACACATCACATATCTATATGTATATATAGGTATATCTATATATAGGTATATATATGTAACAATGATATCGCAGGAGATTTTGCAATTACAGTTGCGTTTTCGAGATTAAATCTCATATAGGAAATGATTTTTAGTTTTAATTTGTTCAGCTTTACACATTGTTCAAAACATTTTCGGAGTATATTCGACCTCAGATTCTGCTTCGGTATCGGATAAACTGAGTGAAGTGCCTGCGCGCCTTCGTAGTCGAGTTTCTTCTATAGTCTGAAAATAAAAAGTATGTATTGTTTTAGAATAAAATAGAAAAATGAACGATTGTTTGTACATATTTTGATAGAGACAAGATCAGTTACTTCATCGAGAATACCAGCAGTCGGCTCAGAAGCATAACCGACTTCATGAGCGTCCTCTTCCAAATCAGCTTCGTATTCTTCCATCTCATCTGACTCGGAATCATCAGCATCAACAAAACGATTGCCTCTAGAAACTTTGCAGATAATTTGAGCCAGGTCTGTGAATGTGTACGATGAGGGTGCTGCTTGACTGACCACTTGACGTTTAGCACGCATCGCACGTGCGTTTTCACGATCCGCATTGAACCGAGGAAGGATTCCCACTTTTGATTGTCCTTCGAAATAAGTTTTCCCTATAACATTCAAATCAAAATCATATAATAAATTGATCCAATGATGTATTATTATTATTTGTGTATCTATAATAAATAGATTAATGCTTTGAATTATACCGTGTTGATATCCAACATCTTTAATCTCATCGAAATTAGCAAATTGCAAAGTTTTGTATTTGTCTATTGCAGGTCGGATGTATTCACAATAATCCGAATTTTTGACTTCCTCAAGTTGACGAACACAACTGACATAAGCCAGTCTGGATTGTATGTCAGGCAAATTAGGTACTTTGACAGGAGTAGCAAATGGGTTCCATCGTTTCCAGAGAAGCCACCAGCCAGATAGCGAGTCTCCATAGTTTGTAAGATCTGTATCATCTTGTGATCCTACGTCTATCGCGAGGATGTGGTGAGCACCTTGTCTCAACATTTCGTCAGCTTGCACAAAAATGACATGTATTAAAACAAACTCCTTCTTACAATTTGATTCAAGTGTGTGTGTGTCTGTCTGTGAGAAGAACAAGCAAATTATTCTGCAAGCTGGTGGTTAAAAGCACATACCTGGGACATTATTAACATAGCACCCGTCGACTAAAAGATGCCCATCAATCGGATCGCAAGCCGGCGGAAATATACCGGCAAATGTCATACTGGCACGCACGTACCTCCACAGCAGTCCTGAATATAATCTCTCAAATGTTCGTAACTCTAATTGCATTCAGCATCTTTTTTTCAACGGGAGCGAGCTTTTATGGATGTTAGTTAAAACCATTCAATTACCTCCCCCATTTTTTGTTTGCTTCTTCTTGCTCTTTTCTTTTTCAAGTTACAGTGTGTTATTCGACATTTACAACATTATTCAACACATACATTTTACCACCAATGTAACATCAAGTGTTATTGGTCCGGAAGAAAAATTGAACGGTCTTACCTGCCGACAAGTAACAACATCTCAAAGTGCCTTTATACTTGTTACATATATTCAAATTACCTGGGAGGTTATTGACGTACCCGCCGTCAAGAAGAAGGTGGCCATCCGTCGGGTCGCACATGGGAGGCATGTAACCAGATAATGACATCGAAGCCCTAATGTAACGCCACAGCGATCCTAAACATTCATCAATATTACACACACTCTCTCTCTCTCTTTTTCAGCTACTTCAAATTGTTCTATTTTTATCATAAATAACATTATTTAATAAACTGAACCAACAATTATTTGTATAAAAATATAGATATATAATGAAATGCTGTAATCAACAGAGCAATCAAGATCAGTTCAAATTTTGATTACTCTGTAATAATAGTTATATGATACGAATAAATTATTATTAATATGATAAAATAAACCAAATTCTAAACGTGGCCATCCCATACTTTAACGGAGAGTACGTCAACAACTGCAATACAAACTCAAAGCTCACTCCCGCTGATCAAGCAAAATCAATTTAAAATAATGAGAGTAAATAATGAAGCTGAAAGAGCAGTGGATTAAAAGAACCTTCTTTAATGTAAGTTGTCTTGACAACTCGCGACCATATTTTAGCATAATAGAAAGTTTGAACCATTCCAATAACAAACATACATTAGACTCCATTGGAGTTGTTGTTGTTGTTAACACAGACATACATTCGAGGAGGTTCCTGATGTACTTGACTGTTCTTTCACAATGGTATATGATGGTATTTTTTTTTTTTTTTTTCATTCTATTTACGACAGTACGACAAGCAGTAGTACATGAATATATGATTATTACTATATCATAATTGTTATAATCAAAAAGAGAAAGAAAGTGGGAGAGGACAACCAGTAACGCGATGGTCAATGATGAGAAAAATGAAAATGTTTTGTTCAATTAATAATCTGGAGAACCGTTACAGACCGTGTTTATGTGTGCGCATGCAAGAAGCTGTGATGTCAGTTGTGATGGTAAAATACGGCAACCAGAGGTCCTCAATATAAGTATCGCCAAAAGTCGCGAGGATCGTGCTGTTGAAATCTTTGCCAGTAAACATTGAAGTCATCGGATAAGTAAGGTCCAAGATTTGTCTCCACCATTGTGTCATTTTCTAACAATAACGTCAAGAGATATATATATATAATCACGTTATGCATTTCAAAATATAGCATTTAACATATAAATATTGTTTACCTTGGACCATTCGCGAGCTTTCTGCGTGGTTGTAGTAATGTTTTTTTCCATGCACCAGAGCGCTCCCATAAAGGCTCCGATGCTGACACCTCCGACCATGTCAATGGGAATTCCAGCTTCAATAATAGCTTTTAGCATGCCAACATGCGCAGCTCCTCTTGCCCCACCACCTCCCAAAACTAATCCTACGGATGTTCCTGTGAGCCAGCGAGCCAATCTACTAAAATCACTATGCACATTCGGCTCTGACATTAGTACTTTTGAATACAACTCGTTCTGAAATTGAAGAAATCGAACATTATAACGATACTTATATCATTGCTTATACACTGAAAACATACTATAGTGCATTATAAGCAACGCCATGCACTCGTCAGATTACGCCAACGAGAATTTAGCAACGACCATATCAAAATCGCCTATAGCTAATGTCAATTCGTTGATGTAATCTGATGAACATACGGTGGAGTTTATTATGCTTATAGCTGCTTTATTTTCAGTGTATTGATAATAATGTTGATTTATGAACAACGAACAATTCTAAACTGAGATTTTCGCGTAAACATTCGTTTGGGGCACTGAATGTGATGGTGACTAGACACCCATGATCTCATGTTAAGCCACTGTACAGTATTCTGGGGCCTTTGTCCGCTTTGCTCTTTATGCAGGAGTACAAGTTCCTTTTGCGTTCGCATAGCCAGACGTTCGACTTCACGTTCAGTCCTACCAAGGGTCGGTGGACAATCGCCAAGGCCCACAATGAGAATGCAGTCTGCTTGCCGTACACATCGCTGTGTCCACGCGGTGTACGTCGAGTCACACTGATACAGTGAAATTCTGTGCTGATCTTCTTGCTGTGCCAGCCACGACGTTAATCTATACTCATTTGCTGGTTCCATTATTGTTGTTCCCAATGTCTGCAAATGTTTCATATAAATCAAATTTAAATTTGATTAAACAAATTAATTTATCTCATTTAATTTACCTTTCTGATGACTTCCGAAGTCAGACGTAAACAAGGACCAATGGCACAAAGAGAATGATAAAGTTCGTATGTAAATGCAGTTAAAGGCACGTCATCCGAAACTGGTACAATAGCCACCGTTGAAAAGTTAAGCTGCGAAGGTCGTGAATCAACTGTAGCTGCTGTTCTTCTAAAAAGAAAAAAACAAATGAATTATAATGATGAGGGTATATAGATATAGTATAATAATATAATAAAATAATGAAGGACTTACTGAGATGAACTGCTAGAGGATTTACTTCTGGATTGTTTCCAAGTTCCAAGAATACGGTGTCCAAGCAAATTAATAAGTCTTGTAACTACGATAGGGTAACGCAATTTGATGACATTAAAAAGGCCCTCGGGCAATTTTGCGAGTTCGGAGTCTCGTACAGCCATGACTGTTGTGGATCGAGGTGTTTGTGTGACCATCTCGACAATGCCTACCAGATCGCCTTTACCATATTCAGCAACTGGCTCTTTTTTACCATTTTCATAGGTTATTACTGATCTAAGACGTCCACTCAGTACAATAAACGTCGAGTCTGACTCATCTCCCTGTCTGTATACTGCCCGACCACTTTCCAAGAATAACCAATCGAGAGCAAAATCTACCTATAAGTAGTCATTATATTTATAAAAATATAGTGAAATATGAAAACTAATATATAACAAATGTCGAGTATTTTTGATCGATACCTGTCGTACAAATGGACTAAGTCGTCGAACGACAGTATGTGCGACATGCAAAACGACCGTCGGTCTGTCACGCATGATTGAGAAGAATGTGGACTTGCTCAATAAGGCTATACGACTCGGATGCTTAGCTCTAATTGTATAAAAAGATGGCTCGCCAGTCAAAACAGCAAGTCCACCGACTATTTCTCCTTGGTGTGCGCTAAACATGTGCACTTCTTCCCCACTGTTGCGATCCTCAGCAACTCTTTGGCTTATCACTAGAGATCCTGACACGACGTAAACCAGTGCCACATCCTAGAAAATCATCATCAAATTATAGATATAATCAAAATAATGTACATTTCATTGTTTATTACCTTATGTGACTCTTCCTTCATGAGATAAGTGCCAGTAGGAACTTCCCTAATCTGTACTTTGCCACCTTTAAGAACAGAATCATCCTCTAGCCCAAGTTCCTTGACGAAAGCGTCTGTAGCAAGTTGAATCATTTGCGCCTCGTCCATCTGCTGTAATCCTTCGTTCGTCGAACGTTTTCTATTGCTGCCGCTGCTACTGGTTGTGGTTGTGGTGGTGGTTGTGGTGGTGCTGGTGGTGTTAATTTCCGTCGGCCCACTGTAATAATGCAGTTGTTGCGAATTGGTGGACACCGTTGAACTAGGCCAATGTGAATCACATTCGGGTACCATATCCGCCGTGATTTCATTCAAAGGGTTTTTCAAATCCATACTGACTTTCGATCTGAGTTTGGGGTTAAAATTGATTGTTTTGATCGCTTCTAATATTATTTGAAATAATAAATTCAAGTTTGAAATGAAATTGAATCTCACCTCCTGATAATAGGAACAGGTTGAGAAACGGCAGCTGTTTCCTCAGGATGATCTGCATCAATGACTTGTGCGGCAAAGTTGTCTCGTGTGCGCGAACGTACTGGGGACCCAGAAAAGGGACTTTGTTTTTCTTATGTGATGAACCCTGATTGACAAGCTCAGCAGAGAGACCAAGGTACTGGTGTAGTGCTGTAAACGTGACTCGTTGCAATCTCACCATGATGACCTGAATAACTCGAATGAAAGCGTCCGGATGGTCTTGGAAAACCTAAATAGAACCGACAACTTGAGTAAAATGGTATGTAAATAGAATTGAAAAATAATAATAATAATAATAATAGATATACCTGTTGAAAAGCACTCATGGGTAACTTGACAACGACCGAATCCTCAACAGCCCTGGCCGAGACAGTTTTGTATGTACTGGTATGGCCTGTGAGAACATCAGTGAAACTGAGCAAACTTGTGACAGACTCACCAGTTTTGACCAACTTGAGTGAGATCTGCGAGCCATCTGAGCCTGTGATGTAAACATTGACGAGTCCCTGCTGAACGATAAATACATTTTCATCCGGATCGCCAATTTTGAAAAGTATGCTTCCTGCCGGTAGATTCATGATTTCAGTGTGCTTGCATAGCTTGAGAAACACTGGCTTTTCAAAGTGACCAAACACTCGAATACTCTGCAACATGTACAGGGCATCTGGTGGCACTTTATCTCCTGGGCCAAGGTCTTCCTCGAGGTATTCAGCTGGTGGCTCTAGGACTTTAAGTTGTTGCGGCACAGTTTCCTTTTTGAGTTGAAGCAACCTCCGAGCGAACCTCATCACGGCTCGACGCTTTTTGCCTTGACCGGTGCCATGCACTTGTCCGCTTATAGATTTTACCTTGCGGAGCATTTTGCGCCCGTAGAATAAAACTTTGTCGCGCTTGCGAAAACGCGGCTTGCCTGTGCCTACGCCAACAAATTCTTTCACTTCTGGCAAAAATTCTTTGTTCTTCCATTTTCGTATCACTGTTATTACTATTGCCAAAATGATTAACAGCACCCCTGCTACTGTTATTGATGTGTAATAAAAGGTACTCATCGACTGGTAGTCATCTATCAGATGACCAATCCATCGCGAGAACGCATACGAGCCCACAGAACAGTTCAATTTAGTCAATAATTCGACCACCTGCAAATTTTTACCACATTATTTCTTTCCCAATTTTTTTATTTTTTACTACTACTACGACACACCGCAAATATAAACATATATTTTTTGCTATATATCAATTTATATTCAATTGGGCCTAACCAACTGACTAATTCATCATTAATTATTCATTATCATCTTAATTATCATGCGTTCATGTATATTAAACATTCAAATACGCCCGCGCGGGCGCGCGTGCATCGTTATATGTGTGTGTGTGTGTATGCTTTTAATGACAAAAATGAGGTTAGATTTTCGAAAAATTAAACAAAAATAACGTAAAGTTGAAAATCAAGTGGAAAGATAAACGAAAGGTGATGAAAAAGAAATAGTCCAGATGTTGTGTCACAAATGGAATATCACAATAATTGAAGAGAAGTCATGTTGAACTCAATGACGTGCAAGTCTGGGTGCAAAAATAATAATGAATAATTAATAATAAGGACGGATTTTTTGGAAGGGAAATGAAAAGTAAAAGTGTTTGTTTACCTCCATTGCTTGTGCTCATGTCTCCGATCAGCTTTCAGCGATGATCTCGCCGCGCACATATACACTCACCAACTGATGTGTATACACTACTATCGACAGACCAGCGACAAATGCAAACTTCACAATGATCTGCAATATATAAATGAAAACATGCATGCACTTGCTCAGACACAGGGATTCACGTGCGCATAAGTTTCCTTTCTCACACATTTATATCATGTCACTTTTGCTCATACATTTTTTGTCACTGTGCCAATAAATAAATTATATATTTATGCAATTATAATATTTCTATATATATGCTAATATTTAAAATATTCATAAACAAATTCAATAAAAGAGGTGTGTGTAGAAAGATTGCCAGAATATATATTCTTCAAAAATATTTTGATAGTTATTTTATATATTAACGTACACGTTTATTAGATATAGCGCTTTTTGTTGTTTGCATATTGCGGAGAAAGACTAAAGTCAAACGACGACCTTTGTATCATATGCGTGTTTGTATTAGCCGACGAGTCATCTAAATTGCGAAGCGCATCCCTGATGGTTCAAAAAATTCCGATTTGTGAAAATGGTATATTCTGTAAGAGAACACTTTTTGACAAATTTTTCCGACAAGACATTTGTACAAAAAAAAAAAAATGGATGTGATATTTTTGGTCTATAGAGATATATGTTTCTGTGCATCAGGTTTTTTACAAAACAATGTATTTTGAAGATTGTTTTAATTATCAATGATAGAGCTTACGTTACTTTGATTATAGTGTGTTATCGGAAGAAAAGAGTAAGCGAAGGCGATGAATAAACGATGACCTCTTTTTCTATTTATTATCAGTTAAAATGATTGAAATATTTCAAGATTTCGAAATGAATGATATTGTTGAAATTGGCGGGCGTTGGAGGTGGGGTGGAAAGAAAGATGGCGTTGATGTTAA
Organism: Trissolcus basalis; assembly: GCA_025266255.1. Classification (NCBI taxonomy): domain Eukaryota; kingdom Metazoa; phylum Arthropoda; class Insecta; order Hymenoptera; family Scelionidae; genus Trissolcus; species Trissolcus basalis. Next base: position 22,436 of record JAAMPD010000721.1, on the reverse strand, counting down.
ATTCCGCGGGCGATTCGGTTGGGCTCGGGTGCAGTCGGATGGTCCGGCGGCGGCAGCCAGAGTCAGTCAGTGGTTACGGTAGACATGTTGGAGTAAGCGCGAGCAGAGCAGCACAACCTGAGTGCGATAAGTTGACGCGTGCTTGTTTCATGCGTTGTTATCGGGTGCGGTTGAGCGTGTGTGCCGCCGCGCGAGGATACATGTGAAGTGTTGTGCGCTCGATTTGCCGGCCCGCAAACCATGAGTTGGGGCACCGAACTCTGGGTGAATAATAACACAATACAGAATATCTACATTCATAATAAACAAGACACACATCTTTTTGCTGTTGCTGCTTCCACGTCGCTCCGTCTTTCTTGCACCGGTGCGCCCTCTTAGACAATCCTCAAAACCAGTTCGACACCTCGCCCCGGGACCAATTTTTCTCTCATTTTCGTTCGTAAATCCTCGACCCCGCCCCACCCCCTCTCCGCGAGCGCGAGCGCTCGGCCTCTGCGTCACCATCGAATATTTCGCACAGAGATGAATTCGCACGAGAATGGCCGCAATTTGACAAACCCGTGCTTTGTCCACCAGTGCACCCACACAATTCATAATCTCATTGCGTTCTAAAAAACAAGCACCGTCATTTTTGCGCCTATCACTTCGGAGGTTCTTTTTTTTTCTTCTTTTTTTTCGGCTGTTGAACAAATTGTCAGTCTCCCGACGACGACGACGACGACGACGACGACGACGACAACCATGACGACGAGTTATTTTGATTGTTGATGAAATATGTTTGATGTAAAAGATGATACAACAAGATTTTGCTATGATTTTGGATGAAAAGTTTGGGCGCAGTGTGCAAATGTCAAACGAGAATGCACTCCATATGCATTTCTCGGTCTAACCTACAAACAGTTCATGGGCAATGTTTCCGAATGTCAAATCAATATCTAACTTATCCCGTTTGGCGGATGCTGCTGCTCCTTCACATTGATACGATAACAAATCGAGCTTTTTTTCTCTTCATTGAGATTATTCATTAATTTTATAATATATGAAATTTGTCAAACCAATCAGAGCGTATAATAAAAATTTTATCTCACGAGGAAGGAAACAAATTCCTTAGATTCTTCTTTTTTCTGTTAGCCATTTTTTTGTATTATGCAAACCGGTTGGACGATTCAACCAATAAATCATAGCGGTGACCGTAATCATTTAATTTTCGAATTATTTATTATTCGGGCATATGAAAATCCACTTTTCCTACAATTTAGAAGTCATTTGGAATATAATGTCAATTCAAAAAAGCCAATCAAAAGCAGATTAAAATGGAAACTTGTAATGTTGATTATTATAACAAATGGATGCAAGCAAACAAGTTTTAAAATAAAAGAAATCAAAATTTTCCAAAGAAAGAAGCTATTTAAATTTAAATGATTAAATCAATAAGCAGAATTATTACCAAGTTACGGAAACTGCGTATGATTTATCAGCGCCCAAATTCATTTGGACACTAAAATCTGAAAGTTGCTAATCACATCAAGTTTCATGACTCAATCCTAAACGTTTTTCTTTTTCGGTCATAATAATATAAGATGGTGTTGTTGGAAAATTAATTCAATGGTGATGTATTTGCATATGGAAAGTTGACTAATGATTTAAAAAATATGTCCACAGTTTATAATAATTATCTAATTTGGCTTGTTTTTTTTTTTTTTCAAAGAAAGATGATTAATTGTTGACTTTGAAAGCCAAATAATGATTATTATTTATTTAAAATTGTGAGATATTTGTATTAAAAATGGGAGAAGATGAATATGAATAAACAAATTGATGGGAAATATTTCTTTTTGTTAGATACTTTATTTAGTTGAAATGAATATGTTGAGAGTAGTGAGGTAGCTTTATTGAATGTACTCTTATAAACCAGGTTACGGAAACGAGCGACATCAGTAGCAATGTACCGCGCTACATTTTTGTTCTTCGTGGTAAGCACGCACGAGAGCAACTTCATTTCTGTCGAGCGCTCGCGCCTCCGAGCTTGATCAACTCAAGTAGTCTTAAACAAACTTTTAATTCTTATTATTCATATTAAAATCAAATGTACGCTTATTTATCGAAACAAATAAAGGGTGTTGCTCAAATGATAAATAAACTCCGAGACACACGAAAAATAAATCATGTAAACACAAAAGTTTATTTATCAAGTTAAATTTACACTTTTCGGCGTAAATTTTATTCTTGGTGCAGATCAACAAACTTGTGAGCCTGTGCGCAAACAATGTGGAATAAAAATAAAAAAAGTAAGAAATTGTTGTTGCAACTTTGATTTCAAGAACTGTGTGATTATTATTTAGGGTTGAACGTTGATTTAGATGATGATGATTCGATACAATAAATAATGATAATAGTACAAGTTTTGTGAAATGGTCAAGATAATGAGGGATAAAGGTAATTAGAAGTCGATTGCGGCTTAGTTAATCGCGGTGTCGTTGAGAAAGCCTTGAAATTATACCTAGTAGTAGCCTACGCTTTGCTATAAATAATTCATTAGCTCACATAGCTTTTGCATCGCTTGTCCGTTATGGAGCATTCAATCATCTCATAAACAACATCATATCTAACCCCAAGATTCATCCTCATCATGCCAAACCATTGCTTTTTTCATAACAAACAAACCGGTGTCCCATGCACCGCTCGTTTTCACATAACTTATTGTTTTGCATTTTCAACAAATCATAATTGCGCGCACGCTCATTCAAATAACAAGCCATTAAATTTGTGATAATCAAGCGATTAAAAATGACGATTCACAAATGTTGATCGTTTAAGATGTTGTTTATGTGCCACAGATGTTTGATGTGTACATACAAAAAATTGTACCATGATAAATTTTGTTGTCATGGTGGCAGCAACCATAGAAAGTAACCATTTTATGAATAGACACGAGTGAGAGAAAGTTTTTCGGTGCTGCTATAATACCTACCTATACAAACGCGCTTCAATTCATTCACGCGTTTCATCTTTTTTTTCTTTTTTATTTTGCTCAAAATTAATATTACCAAATACGGTGCAAACCTCTGTAAAGTTTTAGTTAGTTGCATAAATGGAAAACCTCTCATATATGTGATGATAATTATTCATTAGTTATACATATATTGCTTTGTTCATTCAAGAATGCTTGTTTTGTTTTGATACATGAATTTTGGATTATTTTGTATGTCACTGACGGATAACCTATCTATACTTCTGATGAGTGGATAGGTATTTTTTACTCACTCACGTAGCACACGTAATGAATCAGATCTTGAGCGCGTATTGAATTTGTCATGAATGAGCGATCAAAAGTGACACATGAAATTCGTTTGCGAAGAAATGAAAAATAAAACATTTTGTGTTGGTGAGGTTGCACAAAATTTGCGCTATACATGCGTGTACCGTTGTGCTCTTTGTCGAATTTTTCTTATTAAAAATATACTGACATTGTTTTTTTTTTTTTTTTTTTTTTTTTTCAAATGTTCAATGAAAGTGATGTTTTATTTGTAACAATTGTTGTTTTGCAACAACAAAAAGATACATACAAATAGTTGATTGTTTGATATATTTGAAGAGGCAAATTCATTAATGATAATAAGTAAATTTGTTATTATTCATAATAAGTAAATAATTAGTTTGATTGATAGAAAATGATCCGTGCATTGGGATAATGAATTAAACTGAGCGTGATTTATTCGTTAACTGTAAAACAGGCTTTTGCTCAAAAATGATGAATAATAAGATAAATTAGAAATAATGGGTAGCGCAGTTAATTGAAATGCATTAGAAAATGGTATATAGAAAGGAAAAGAATAAGAACAGGATATGAACTACACAAGTGACAATGTTTGCTTTTCACCATGCGAAATCGGCATGTGCGTATTATAACATCTCTCAATTTAATTTCATTCAATAAAATATAAATAATTATTTATGGTTTTGTGTGGTATATATGTTATAAATGGTTCAGAGCGTATGCATGAGTCACATACATAGAGTTGGGGTGCTTCACCTTTTACTCCCTATATATCGATCCTTATATACATTTTATGAGCGCCACACGCGCCACGCAATCAGAAAATTACTTATCAATTCGTCTAACTGAACAAATACAAGAAACAATAATAATCATTACAAGATATTTATATACAAAATAAGGAAATATGAGGTTGAGTGCGACAGGTGTAGAGTCGTGTGACCCCCTCCTCCCCTGTTATGAACCCACCATAGGACAATATAACAAGTGCTCTCTGACTCACTGTCTGCCATTTCTTTTTCTCACGCGATTATGCCTCTGTCTCTATTATTGATTTTCTCACATACATACACTTTGGATTCTGCTCTAATTTTCCACATTTTATTCCATACCACTATTTTGACTTCCATTTTAAATTAATTTTCACCACATTCATCTCGCAGTTCGTCATCCTTCAACAATAACGCCGCGACACATTCCTGCTCGAGTGCGTGTCTTATTTGTTCGCTAACAGCTTTGCGTGAAAACACAATTTATCATGCGAAATTTTTCTACTTAATCTATTTACTTACCAATCAAAGGATATACATGCATTTTATTTAAAAAAAAAAAAAAAAAAAAACAATATATGTAAAATTAAAAAGAAAGATGAATGATGTTTGATAAATATATATGTGAATGAAGTCGATTTGGGATTTAGAGCGCGTGTGATGACGATCGGGGCCAGAGATGTGTGCACGATGTCAGACACTTGCATGTATAGCGGCTGTCCTGGATACACTGTCAACAATCATTGTTCGCTCTCTTCTGTTGATTTTACCTATTTTTATTTAATAATATTATAAGTGAATAGTATTTTATTGAGCGAAAATAAGTAGCGCCAAGTGAAGCAGAACACGCATGATTATCGTTAAGATTGCAAATCTACATTCGTAACTTATAAGAGAGAAACTTGCGGTGTGACAAAATGTATAACAGTTAGCGCTGACTACAACTTTCATCCATCTTAAACAAAAAGACCGAGTTTTGTGGAAATAATTTGAATTCGCAGACATTCTGTTGTTATTTGAGTCATCTTATCCGCACACAAACATGATAACAGCTTTGTTCCCAAACAAAGAATAAATTATTTTTATTAAACCTTCATTGTTTGATATATATATATTTTTTTTCAAATTATAGGACCAGTTTGAAAATCTGTCCCAGCATACGCAAAAAGGGATAGAATTTTTGGAGAGATATGGCCACTTTATACGCGACCGATGTACCATAGAAGAAGAGTATGCCGCAAAATTGAGGTGTGTACTATTTTGTATTAACAATTCAAAACAATAAGTTTTTATTCGTACTGATATAAGTCAACACTTTTGTAAAGGCGAATCTCCAATAGTTGGAAGAACAAAAAAAATGGGGGGGGGGGGGAGGACTCTTTTTATGGAATATACTAACGTATGTCCATGAACTCTCGAGTCGTTGTCGGTTCACTTTACGCTCATTTACCTCCTTTTATTCTCATGCGATCAACATCATTATCAAAATATTATTAATTTAAAACAAAAATAACGAGAGAGTAATAGGTTTTGTCGTGATTACAAAATCATTGATAAGAATAATACGTGAAGAGTGAGAAATAATAATTGAATAATAACATTGTTATTTCAGGCGACTTGTTAAAAGCTATCAACCGAAGAAAAAGAAGAGGATGATTATCAGTAAGTATGAAAAGTTTTTTTTTTGTAAAATTGATATAGGAGGACGTAATAATAAATATAGAAATGATTGACAGGTACAGCACATGCCAGGCTTTCAAACTGGAACTGAATGAAGTGAACGATCAGGCTGGACAACGTGAGACGATAGCTGAAAATTTGCACGAACTCGTGCTTCGAGAGCTTAATATTTTAGTCAAAGAATTCAAAGAGGACCGCAAAAAGTATCTTCAAGAAGGTTTGAGACTTAGAGCGAATCTTACCGGACAAATTGGCAACCTTGAGAGAGCCAGGAAAGCATACGAAAAAGCTTTCAGGGAAGCGGAACGAGCGTTAGATAATTACCAGAGGGCTGATGCTGATTATAACTTGTCAAGGGCTGAGGTAAGAGACGCACAGATTGATCATGTTCATAAGAATAACGACTGAATCTACACGCTGAATGTACTGATGATGGTGATTTCAGGTTGAGAAGCAAAGGCTTAATATGAATCTAAAAACTCAACAAAGCGAGGAGGCCAAAACAGAATACGCTAACCAGTTGCAGAAAACAAATGACATGCAGTCTCAGCATTACAACACTGCAATGCCAGAAGTATTCCAACATTTGCAGGTCTGTCTCTCAAATCAAATCCAAATAATAACATGACAAATCAATCAATTGATTTTTATTTTATCAGGAGTTGGATGAGAAACGGATCAAAAATATGCGCAATTACATGCGAAAGAGTGTAGATATTGAGCGCTCGGTCGCACCAATTATTGCACAATGTTTGGATGCAATAGAAAAAGCAGCCAATGACATCAATGAGAAGCAGGACACACTTCTGGTGATTGAACGGTACAAAAGTGGATACTCGCCGCCAGGCGATATACCCTTTGAGGATCTTTCTGCCGCCAAAACTTACGACAGTAACAGTCAACTCGTGCAGCCAGCGATGCAACCTATTCACAATCACCTCACGGTCAAGGGTACCGTATCGGCTGGCAAAATTAAAAAACGAGTCGGCATATTTAACATTTTTAGCAGCAACAAGGTGTGTATTTTTTAGCACACGTTTTCTCTCCTTCTTCTTTACTACCTCATATCACACTATTTCTTACTATACATAAATTTATCAATTCAAAAATCAACACTTTTCAACCACATCTGCTAATCATAATCATTTCAATAACATACTTTTTGTTCCATCTTACGTTACCAATTTATTCAATAATCATTTAATTATTTTTTTTTTTTTATATTTTATATTATTATTATTATTATATTTATTATTACTTTAAAAGATGCTATCTATGATACTACAAATTGCGATCAAAACTCAAATTAATAAAAAATACACAATTAATATATGATAATAACTTTCGTTTTGTTTATTGCCACATTATATCCAAGCGCGAGACAGAAGAGAAAAAAAGAAAACATTGATGCATAAATAACGGAAATCATATACTCTCACTGTGAAATATCTTGCGTTTATTATCTCATTACAACTATCTTTGAATACGTGATTTTTGTCCCATGTCAAATTTCATTTTCTACCAATTTCACACGTACATTGACACATATGTTTATATATATATTTAAAACAAAAAAAATATATATATATATAGATATATATTTAAATATATGAGGACTTTTCGCATGTAAGAGAGAATCTTAGTAATTTGATTTTGTATAATTTCCTTTGAAATTGATGGACAACTGATTATCATTCTTCGCTGGTGTGTGTTAATGTCTATCTTCACTCTAACACAACGGTTTCGGGATCTTAGTAAGTATCTATTAATCGGTCTGTCCAATTTTCTTGGCCTCACGTCTGCAAATTATTTGTTATCCATTTCCTTTTTGTGATGTTTGCTTGTGAGAAGAAGGCACAACCACCTCACATTGAATTCTATCTCGTAACGCGTGTACCTATTCGTTTGTAAGCTTAACTCAATAGCTGACGTTTCAACTGGCGAATGATGCGCATTTTGTAATTTGTTTCATGCAAACGACAGAAGTTGATCGAGGTGTGCATAGCTTTGAAGGTCTGTCTATATTCCTTAAATCATTATTTCTATAACTAGAATTGTTCACGACATGAAGAAACAAAATTAATAAAGAACAACAAAAACAAAAAGAAAGAAAATTGAAATAATAGTTGCTCTTTTCTCTGATTCTGTTTCATTCAAAATTCTCACAACTTGACTGTATACAATGTTTTGTTATTTTTTGTATTATAGAAGACCCCCCCCAGACTGTATGCATCACCAAAAAAAAAAAAAAAAAAAATAAGACTTGTGTATAATCAAAAATTGTATGCTTCAGAAGCTTATTTGGACAAAGATAAAATGTTGAATTTTGTTTAAAAATTATTGAAGAAATGTTTATTGTGCAGAATAACGTGCCTGGCTATGGGGATGGTGCAAAGGAGGATTTTAGTGATCTGCCACCAAATCAGAGGAAAAAGCGATTGCAGCAGAAATTGGACGAAATCACGGCAAAAATTCAGCAGGAGACGGCTGCAAAAGATGGTCTGATGAAGATGAAAGGCGTTTATGAACAAAACCCGGCACTCGGCGATCCCATGAGCATCGAGGGTCAACTCAATCAGTCAAATCAAAAACTTGACAAACTCAGTGCTGAATTGATCAAGTTTCAGGGTTATTTGGACGATGCCATGAAGGCAGCAGTTAGTCTCTCCAGGTAATTGATCTGTCACACACATTATACATGTGCCGAAATGTTGATGATGCTGAATGCAAAAATGTTTGTGAATTGAAGTAGTCCGAGCCAGGTGCAAAGAAAGCCAACGACTAATGGGTCTGCGACAAGGCCATTGAGTTCCAGAAGATCAAGTCATTCCGGTGGTGAAGAAAGCCTCTCAAGGTCAGCCTCGGACTCGAGTGTAAGCAATACGAATGCCAATAACAATCAACTGTCTAACACCAAGAACAACGTCCCGGGTACCCCGCAACCAACTCACGCGTAAGTTTTAACTCAACACTCACAAAAAGACAACAAATCCTTAACTCACTTACACTTTTTCTTCAAAAATCATCATCACACATTGGATCAAAAAAATATATCTTTATATGGATGACTGCTCGATTGTGTCATGTCTTTGACATAATCGCATACCAAAAAATAACTTGTTTAATATGACTAAACTCTAACGGTATTATTACATGTACACACTTTTGCTTGACCATACTCATGCACAGTTGCACGAACAGCCCGGAGTCTGGTATCGGAGAGTCGCAGACGTCGCTCCCCGGAAGTGCAGGTGAAGAATATTACGTTGACGAAGTAGATGCCCAACCACCTCTTGGAACTTGCCGGGCCCTCTATCCCTTTGATGGTATACCAACAAACACACATTCTAATATCATTTAGTCATCAACTGATTCATCATCAATCAAATAAATCTATTTTTTAGCTACGAGTGAAGGCTCAATTCCAATGTACGATGGCGAGGAGCTGTACATGATAGAATTGGATCAGGGAGACGGTTGGACACGAGTACGTCGCATGTCACAACCAATTGAAGGATTCGTGCCGACATCGTACATTGAGTGCCACCTGTACAACACATAGCCCGAGCAGTGCGGCGACCAGGCACCGTGACTCGAGGCCTCGGTCAAACGGCGCCGCACACCCAACCCAGCTAGGTGGCGTTTCTCGGACATTGCATTTATCGCAAGCTTTTGCTTGGCCGCCCGAAAGTGAAATTCAAACACACAATAGAAAAGCCCAGCTCCTTTTGTTTTCAACAAACCCTCCTTCTTGTGTCAATTTATTTCTTTCGTTTTTTTTATTTTTTTTACAATTTTAATGTTAATCGTTTATAATTATTATTTCCTTTCTTTTTCTTTTTCATTTTTTTCTTGTTATTGATGCTGTGTTGATTTATTGTTCATCGTTTTTCCCTTTTCAATGGCAATTGAAATCAATTGTTCAGTGATTTTAAAACAACTTATTTATTTATTTATTTATTATTATTCTATGAGTACAAGTACATGTACATAATATTCACAAAGATATTTGGAAAGAAAGAAAAGGAGTGGACTTTTTGTCGTGTTTTTTTGTAAAATAATTTCAAAACTTTCGCCTTGTGACCTAAGTGGTGTGTTGTTTAAAATCACACCAATTGACAAACTCTGCAAAAGTAATCGACTTTAGACTTTGTGTACATATCGTCGCACCAGGTCTGGCGTTCCACGCGAGATAATAATTGAGTATTCTTATTTTTCTATAACCATCCATTAATGTTAATATAAATTATCCCACAAATTATTTTTGTACAAAAGTCTAGACATTGATTTTGATACTCTCTTTCTTTTTTTATTTTATCTTTTAATTTTAATTCTTTCTTCACGAACAAGACACAACGCTAGTCAGAATGAGTGTTACTGTTTCCTGTTCGTTTGGTTTGGATTATCTCGCGGGAATGATTTTATAGAGCTGTTCTTAGTGTTAGACTATGAAGCGCCTCCTGGCGAAAGCAATGAAAACACAATTGTGCAATTCAATCATGTCGATTTGTTCGAATACATGTATATAATATACATTTAATCTGGCATCGATCATCTCATTAAGGTATTACGCGAGTGAGCGAACACATTTTTTGTTCTCGTGCAAACATTGTTTTTTTTTTTTTTTTTTTTTTTTAATATATTTTCAAAAAGCTTTTGTCACTCCATAACTAACTTAACTTTAGTAGGTATGGAACTTTGTGCATAAAAAGTGTCGCTTCATCTTGTAATTGAATCGAAAGTAAACATTTTTTCTAATGCATGTTTTGAGCTACGATACGAACAAACAAAACAACAAAAACTAACATACAAAAACAGCGACACGCGTTTCCACGTCATTGATGAACACACATATATATATCTCCCTGCTATTTTCATATGTATCACGACAAAAGAATAACAAGAAAATAAAGAAGATATTTTGCAGTCGAGTGTTTATTGTAAACCTTAGAAATCGTTCAATCTCGATCCTCAAAACAATCGAGCTCAATTTTCGATAGTCAATAATCGAATCTGACCTTTTTCTCTCGTTATGTTGAATGATTGCCGACTGATTATTATTATCAGCGGTCGGATCCATCGTGAAATTATTGTCGTCGACAAATTTCAAGCTGTCTTCGATGACGTTTGCCCAATTCTCATCGCTGGATCCTTCCTGGTAATATATCTCGTCGTCGGAAATGATTCGGCGTTTTACCGGAGACCAGATCGGGTCTGTTTGCACATACTTGTCGCATTGGCGCACTCGGAACTTTGGTGTCAAGTTCGATGATATTATGGGCGAGGGAGTTGTTTTAGGGCGAAATTCCATGTAGGGGCTATCGCCACCGGGCAGATACAGAAGATTGCCAGACTCTGATCTCCGATAAGCTACTCTTTCAACTTTATTGTTTATTGGGAACGTCGTCCCATCGGCCCAGACGCCGTCCTCTTTTATCGGCCGGAAGTGTGTCCGAGCTGAAGTCAACAGATCTTCTTCGGGCTCTGGAAGGCTACTTGCCTAAAAATGCAAAAACAATTTTAACATTAAAATTAACAATTACAATTCAAGATGAATATTAAAAATGAAAATTGAACATTGTCAGCTGAAAACTAATAATAAAATTGTAAGCCCGGATCACAGTTATTCAATTTAAAATTCCGGAAACGATTTGATGAGACATCGCTACCTTCTTTGGACAAGAATCCTTCACCGAGCCTTCTGTAACATTTTTGCACGGAGGCATCTGGTAATAGTGAATCGGACTGTCTTTCAACTCGGAACAATTTTGATTGACACCCTGCCAACGCCAAGGGTTGTCACCACCTTGATTGGACCACGGCATCGAACAAGCTGAACAGAAAAGAAACAAATAAACTTTTACAGTTTCGATACAAAAAAAACCTCAACATTCACACAAGTTTACTGCAAAAGATAATTCAGTAAATATAATAAAAAATATACACAGTACAAAAATTCTATTTCAAGAGAACCCTCTGCAAAACATTTAAAAGTTGTTTTATATTTTAAACTACATAGAGAAAATTGGTTCATGTCTGATGTTTTAAAAAAGATTTTTTCCCGTCTGATTTCATTTTTTAAAACTTCCAAAAAATTGAATTTTATATACGGACTCGGACTATTCATATCTCATTTCCTTCGTGTACTAAAAAAGTTTAAAAAGGGTATTTCATCATTTTTTTATAAAGAGAAATTCTATAAAAGAAATATCTGATGTACATTATTTGATATACAAATTTTCAACCTCAAGCTTCATTCATAATCTTAAAGAACCGTTTTAACATTACCAGTTTTTTATAAACAAATGACTGTTTTTGTTTCATCTTTTCTCAGAGGGGGTCCCTCAAATATTTTTCTATATTGTATGACTTTATCTTTTGCAACAACTTGAACTTTAATATGAGATTCTTACAATTGCTTTCCATTAAGGCATTATCATAAGAATTTTGTGGACTGTCCCATTCAAGGTCCCAAGGATAAAATGGAGAAATACACTTGTTAATATCATCAGGGCTATCACCTGTGCTTCCAGAAAGTTTATTCGCAATTTTTGGTTCGATCGGCCAGCCAGAGCTCTCCGGCATTGAAAGATTGGGTGCGGCCCAAATGGAATCCCTGTCGGAATTCGAGTTCGTTCCGTTGCTCCAAAGCAATTCGAGACTTCTATCGAACTTGGCCTCGAGTTGAGCCAATCTCTGCCGGTACAGCTCCTGCTCCTGCTCCCGTTGCATCTCGATCGATTTCGTGAATCCGTATGTGTCCTCCTTCTCCAGGGACGGTGGCTCAGATTTAATCTCGGTGATGATCTCGAATTGGCCGCCAGCTTTGCCAATCACCTTGTTATTCATCGTGTTATTATTCTTGTTGCGAAACGAATAACTATTGTTGTTGTTCTTATTGCTCTTCCTGGCCTTCTTTTTCGTTTGTTTGGGCCCACTTTTGTTTCTGATGTTCTTCGATTCGGTGTAAGTGAGAAAGCCGTGCGTCGATTTTGGTTTGCTTAATTCGGGTAGCGTGTCCGGGGTTTGGGTCTCGGTTTCGGTTTGCTTGCTTTCGGTTTTTGTCACAGAATCGGCGGTGGATCTTTGCTTAGGAGTTGTTGAACGCAGCGCTGGAAAAGCCTTGAAATAGCGCTGTGCCTTGTCGCGCGGTGACAACGTTTCTAGATCGGTTTCATCTTTTGTCACTGGCTCTGAACTATTGTCGTCAATTTTTGATAAGTTGTCCAAACGTTCACACAGCTCGTCCACTAAAGTTTCCACGCCGCAAGCCTAAGAAAACCAAATCGAATTAATAAATAAATTGTACTTCAAATCATTTTACTTATCTATTTATAAATGAATTCAATTTAACGTTTTCCGAGATTTCCTTTTTTTTTCTTGATATCAAATGTATTTTTTAATATTCTCCCAATTATCTTATCAATTAACTGTAATTAAAACCAAATCTTCGATTGGTTTGATTGGAAAGTTAGTCAGAATATTATTTTGTGTTTCAGGATTTTCACTGAAGTCCAAATAGGTACATCCCGTTTTGAACGCAAAATACAACATTCTATTGTAATCCGTATAGTCAAACTTTCATTATCTATTCAGCATTTTATGATCATTAGTTCGTACCTTTGACAAATAAAAACTTTCCTTTCAGGTACACTAATCTGTACATTATTTTGTACCATTACAACACTTGCGAAAAATTTGTTTTGGCCCTTTTCTTTTCCAGGTTACAAGTGGGACCATATGTGATTTACGACCTAAGAAAAGGTGCCTCTTGTTTGTTCAAATTTTTGCCTGCTACCTGAATTCTAGCGTCTAAAATCTGACAATTTGATTTGAACCAGTTCAATTTATTTACTAGCAAAATTGAAATTTCAGTTCTAATTATTTAATTACATTAATATTATTATTTATATTCTAGTTGCATTCAAATCAAATCTTCACCAATTCAGTTTCAAATTGATTTGTCTGATTCACTGGTGCTAACATTTTAAATTTACAGGAAAGAGTACCAAACTTAAACTATTAACAAAATGAACATTGGACAAAATTAATAAAGGTATCGTATTTTTTTTATAAATAAACAAAAAGTGTTCTTACATGTTCAGCAGCACTAGTGAGGCATTGGATAACAGCTCGCTTCTGTTCTCTTTGCTCGTGTTGGGCCGACTGTTGGTGTCGGGCACGGGCACGTCTGGCTGCTCCTTTTCCGATAATGCTGTCAATGGGACTGAGGGCCGAGTCGGGGCGCCGCAATAGGCTGAGAACAAAACGCGAGTACGCTACCGGGTCTATTCCCAGAGCGTCCAGACGCGTCTCCAGCCAATGGCGAAGCTCCTCCTCGGCCCGGCTAGTGTTGAACACACTTCCACCACCTACACCTGTAACTAAAAAATCAACTAATTAGACTTTTTTCCTGATATCCTAAAAAATTTTTAATAATTGATAAAAAATTATGTTTTTTGATAATATAAATCTTATTGTAATTTCATTTATCTTTCAGATTATAAAACACTATAACTAATGTTTTCTCAATGGCTTGAATCAAAGTTACAACGTTGAGAGTAATTAATTTATTTGATGATAACTGTAATTTTGAGACTTACAATTAACAATTTCATTAGATATTATATTTCTTCTGAAATGCTAATTTTTATATCATATTTTATCAGCTTTTTTGGTTTTGTCAGATCTATCTGGTATGTTTCGAGAAATTTCAATCCGTGGTGCGTTAAGTGTTAGAATTCATTTATTTGTACCCTTATCTCCAACTCCCGGGGACGTCGTTATCCCGATAAGATGCAGCGTTGGATTCCTCATTCCTCAATTCTTCTCCCCGACCCGCGAATTCTGACGAACAGTTTCGTCATTACCGGGGTAACCATCCTCTCTTTACAATCTTCTGTGGTTTCTAAAACCAGTAACAAATTTACAATCACAAACTTGTCTTTAAAAAAATACGTTATCTTATTTTTCTTTTTTATGCTTATTTTCAATTCAATTTTAGTTACCTCAGATTTTCATCTTTTTATTCACGAATAACAAAATTAATCGACAAAATTAACTTGTTCCAATTATTAAATAAATTATTCAAACAATCTCATTTTTTTTTGCAGTTTCTTCATTTTGAATTGATCATAAATTTTCATATTTTAATTAACAAATACAAATAACCATAAAATCATCTTATATTTAAAATAAATTATTTAACTTATTTCATTTTCTTTTGTATTCTTAATTCCAATTCATCTTAAATTTGCATCTTTTTATTTATAATAAATTATATGACATAAAATACAAAATATAAAAAAGTTTATTATATAAAAAAGATTACAAAAATCAATTGAATGTCACTTTAAATCACTTTTTCGTTTGTTTTCAATAATGATATGAAACGAGAATAATATTTTGACATTTTTAGATATAAAATGGGTGACATTTAAAGTTGATACATTATCTGTAACCTTTCAAAACAATTATTGTCTTTCTTGTACCTCTTTATGAATTGCGAAGAAGGAGAATCCACCACCACCACGACGAGATCGGCGTTTCTTTGGTGAGGGTGTCGACCAGGATTGTTGGGTTGATTTTGTATTTAGTTACGTGTTCCTGAATCAGAGAAAAGAGTGGTGGGCGATCGATTTTTTCGAGGATGCCAGCCTTTAGTATGGAACGGAACTAAATGTTTCCTTTCCATTTTGACTCTGCGAAAAAGAAACCGTAATTAGTAACCACAGAAAAAAAAAACAAAACAAAAATTCAAAACTCATTAACGGATGAAAAAAAAGAAGGTAAACAAACATGGACGACGCAAAAATGAATTTCAAAATACCCTCTCTCCCGCTCTCCCAATGGGGCTAGTTTATTTTTAATTTGATCTTTTCGCTGGGAACAAAAACAATGACACTAATGACAGGCTATTTAAAGGCGAAGAAGTGCAAGTTGTTTTTTGCTCTGTCTCTCTCGGATGCAGTAGGCGGAACAAGGACGAAGACACAAATATATGTTACGTCCAAACGAAAATGTCCTGTCAAAAATTGTCACTTGCAAAAATTCTGTCTGGTCTGTCATTTTCACAGTGACAACAAGTCTGGTCGATTTTTTGAGGTCCGCTTTCGTGTTCGCGAGAGAGGCGACCGATTCGGTGCATTTATAGGCATGGACTACGCGAACGAGAACGAGCACGCGAACGAGCAAAGTGATTCATTGCATGACGTTGCGAAATGGAGGGCCTATAAGGCGCGATAGCGAACGTTTCACTGGCTCGGATCGCAGGTTGCACCTCAATCTCCAAAATGTTACGTTCGTTTTGGCAATTTGGCGTACCTGCATGACCCGAGAGATGATTTTCACCCCGGTCTTTTTTACACACCCCACTTGGTAAAAAACATGGTGGGCCACTAAAGGCTGCAACGCTCGCGACTCCGTTTGTGTCTTTTTCTCTCGCTTTTCACGCACAGGGTCGAATCCTTCGAAATTGCACCCTGCGCACAAAATATTTTCAACATTCTTACAAGCTATTTCGTATTGTAATGCAAAATTTAAATTGTATTGAGAATAATTAATTATTTTTATATAATTTGTTAACAAAAAATCGTCTTAACTAAATTGATTTTTTTGCAAAACTTTTTCAAGTTTTGGTTGCTTCATTATTTGTTATTTTTATTTATTGTTTTAATTCTCTTTTTGTTTGGATAGTTAAAATAATCGTTTAATATTAGTAATTATTTGATGAATTTTAAATTGGTGAATGATTAGTGAATATTAATATCAAGCAGATGACAAAAATGTAGGTGTCGCTGGTGTCAGTCAACAAATGATCGAAGGCCTCCGTCTTGCTTGTTTTTAATTTGTTAAACAATAAATAAAACATGGCTTTGACAAGTAGGATATTGAACGTAAGTTGAATCTAATTTGAAAACAAATCAGTTTTGACAGTTGTCAAGAAAGGCATGTATGATAAAAAAATTTTGTTTTATAGGTTAGCTCAATGTTAAGGAACCCGACTCAACATTATTTACATACATCGGCGATTTTGGGCTCGATATCTTCTGGGAGATATAAACCGACATTGAAACAGACGAAACCTCTGACTTATGAGATGGCCTATAGGCCCTTTGACATTGCACACAAAAAAGTCTTGGAACTCTTGGAATACATGTAAACATTTTGATTTTTATTTAAACAAATCATTTTTGTAATTTATTTTTGCTTTAGTTTATAAATGAGGAAATTGTTTTTGAAAATAATTTGTTAAGTTCCCAAAAATTATATAAATAGGGACGTTTTTAACAATTGTTAGTTGAAAAACATAATGACAAAGAAATTAATTAGAATATAATTTTCTAGCTAACATCAAGGATGGTAATAGACCCTCACAGACTGTAGTAGAGGATATATTCATCAGGAAGTTCATCAGAGGAACCTGGCACAGTTTAATACTTAGCGAAATAATCATAAAGCGGCAGCACAACATCATTCGAGTAGCAATGATTTTGAGAAGAGGCTTGTCACCAAGCAAAATGTATTTCCTGACTGGTTACACACAGGAGATGCTCAGTTCATGGATCCAGTGCCCGATCAAGCTCGAACTCGTTTCACTAGAAAATAAGGAGGATATCATCTTCAAATATATATAAACTTGTATACAAAATTCTATAAATGTTATAAAAAATTAAAAACAAATTTTGAAACAATTAAAACGAGAACAATTATTTCTCTTATAAAAAAGTTCATAGTTCAAACTATTCACATTTAATTTTGTTAAATTTTTTCCTAATTTAATACAGATAAAATGGTCCAAATTAAACAAAGATTTTTAAAAATTTTAGTTGAATCATCTATTTTTTGCGGGGTTGTTTTTTATTTTGACTGTTTTAATGATTTTTTTTAATTTCCAGTTTGGTTTCGGTGACTGTTAAAGATATAACATGAACACAGTAGCGCATCAGAAGAGGGCGAGTTTGTGTGCGTGTGTTTGAGTGGAAATATTTTCTTAAATTTACATCAAATATCTTGACACGCTTTAATAATAGAACGAAATTCGCAACAATGGCCCTAAGCGTGTTGAGGATGTGTGCCATGAGACACAGTTCTCGTCGGCTGAAACAATCCACCGGGGTGCTGGCAAACATTTTGAAAACCTCCACTTTCGGAGCACGGGAGATGGCCAAAGTTAGTATGCGGTTATTCCTGTTATTTTCTTTTCATCTTCGGCTGAAAATATGCTCCACTTATTTCAGCGTGTAAATAAAAGAATATTTTACCCATTTCTGTGGAGTTTTAATTCAAAAAATTGTTTTTATTTTGATCGGGTCGAATCCAGTTTGGAGGTTAGACAAATTATTTTCTGTTTACGTAACGAAATAAAAAAAATGTAGGTGATTTTTTTAAACATATAATAACAGTTTTTTGTGCTCATAGTTTGACCTGATCAAATTTTAATGTATTTTAATCAATTTAAAATTTTAGTAATTTTTTTCGTATTTTAAATAAATAGAAAATTATAAACAATCGAAAAAATACGCAATGTAAATAATACACATTCAAGCAAAATTATTTTTACGGTCAGTTTTGGCATAAAAAATTTTTAAATGTCACTTTTGATATAAAATTTAAAGTAAAAATGGCAAAAAGATTAGAAAACAATAAATCAAAAAAGGTAATCTAGATTTGCAAAATAAAATTTTGTTCTTGTTAGTATCAACCGTATTTTTTTTTCATTTCAATTATGATAAGAAATAGACTTTCTACTTAGAAAATAGACAAATTGAAATAATGTTTAATAACAAAGATAAACAATCAATCAAAACATGAACCAATCTTAATCAATTTACATTTTAAATTTAGATTCTCTATTAGGAAAAGAATTGTATTTGCAAATAAAAATCATCGGAGTTCTGATAACGGGTATCTAGATGTTTGTTATCACGGCAGAATTTCACGTTTGATTTAAAGGCAGTTGCGTAGCCAAGCCCAGTCGTTTCTTAACTTTCGCACAGTTAACTTCGATTGTGAATCTTAAAGATGGTACCAAATCTTTCCAACAGTATCTTTATTTTGTTTTCAATTTTTTTTTCATCATAAATCATCTGATGGAAAATTTTTATTTCACAACCCATGAATTTTTAATTTTGTTATCAGTTTCCAACCACGTGTTCTGAACTATATTCATTTTTTAGGATTGTGGCAAGGAATATCGTTTGGAAAGGGACACATTCGGCGAACTCAAAGTACCAGCCGATAAATATTATGGAGCTCAAACACTCAGATCTGTTATGAACTTTCCTATTGGTGATTCTGCCGAAAGGATGCCGGTAAAAAATGATTAAAAAATTTTTTTAGCAAAAAAAGAAATTTTGTTTGCAACATTTTTTGTCAATTCAAAAGACCAGTTTGTTCACAAGTTTAATTTCAATTTTATTTCCATCAAATAAACATATTATTTTGATACCAAAATTTAAACGAAAAATTTTGATTTATAGGAAGGTGTAATCCGAGCGATGGGTATCTTGAAAAAAGCCGCTGCTCAGGTGAACAAAGAATTCGGGTTGGATCCAAAAGTGGCAGACGCGATCTGCAAAGCTGCAGATGATGTCATAAGCGGCAAACTTTATAAGGATCATTTTCCACTGGTTATATGGCAAACCGGTTCTGGTACCCAGTCGAATATGAATACTAACGAAGTTAGTCCAAGTTTCAATTCAATGAATATGAAATTAACTTTATTAATCGTATACTGATTTAATTATTCACAAATCGATAGTGAGAAAATAAAAATGCACTCTTCATTTCATTCAAGGTCATTTCTAACCGAGCGATCGAGCTTCTGGGAGGCGAACTGGGCTCGAAGACACCTGTCCATCCTAACGATCATGTCAACATGTCTCAGAGCTCCAATGATACTTTCCCAACTGCCATGCATATTGCTGTTGCTCTTGAAATTAATAAAATCTTATTGCCAGGATTGGAGCAATTGTACTGCGAACTGAAAAAGAAGTCAGAAGAGTGGAAGGATATCATTAAGATCGGCAGAACTCATACGCAAGATGCTGTCCCACTTACTTTAGGCCAAGAATTTTCCGGTGAATATTACGTTTGAACCTTTTTCGTTTTTTTTAATTTTTTTTTGACCGTTTATTTATTTATTTTTGTATCTATATAATATTGATATTAATTATTATAAATCATTTATTTTATGTTTACGATTTATTTTCTAATTCTTTATTTTTTTATTGCAGGATATGCAACACAGATAGAATATGGTATTGCAAGGGTAAAAGATACCCTTCCTAGGTTGTATCAATTAGCAATCGGAGGAACGGCCGTAGGCACAGGTCTAAACACAAAAAAAGGCTTTGCCGAGAAAGTTTCGAAACAGATTGCCAGCCTTACCGGACTGCCTTTTGTTTCTGCCCCGAACAAATTTGAAGCTCTAGCAGCTCATGATGCGATTGTAGAAGTTCATGGTGCTCTCAATACTGTTGCTGTGTCAATTATGAAGGCACGTAAAATAATGACATTTTATTTTCTTCAATTATTATTTTAGTCCACTGATCATAACTAAACTAAATTTCATTCCTTTTTTAGATTGCCAACGATATCAGATTTTTAGGAAGCGGTCCTAGATGTGGTTTGGGAGAACTGTCCCTGCCAGAAAACGAGCCAGGCAGTTCAATAATGCCAGGAAAAGTGAACCCCACACAGTGCGAGGCCATCACCATGGTCTGCGCCCAGGTGATGGGTAATCACGTAGCCACCTCGATTGCAGGAAGTAACGGCCACTTTGAGCTTAACGTTTTTAAACCAATCATGGTTGCCAACACTCTGAGATCCGCTCGCCTCCTTGGTGATGCTTCTGCTGCGTTCACCAAAAATTGTGTTGCTGGAATCGAACCCAATCACGACAATATTGCCAAGATCATGAACGAAAGTTTGATGTTGGTCACTGCTTTGAACCCTCATATTGGCTACGATAAGGTACTGAATATATTGCATTCATAATTTTTCCAAAATTGAAAAATAGAATAGTGTAACCTGATTGTTTGAAATGTTAAAAATGATTTTTTTCAATTATTTGATTTGTTATTTTGCAGGCTGCCAAGATTGCCAAACAGGCGCATAAAGAGAAATTGACCCTCAAGGAATCTGCTTTGAAAAATGGTCTTACTGAGGAGCAATTCAAGTCCTGGGTCAGACCCGAGAACATGCTTGGACCGAAGTAAAATTTAACAAATTAGAAGAACGATCAGAATCCAGAAGGCGGCGATTGTGTACTTGGTCTTGGTTTGATTGTAAAACGCATTTCTTGATTCCACAGTCGTCACACTACGTTTTGTTAATAATGTAAAACATTGTTTTAGTTTGTTTTTTTTTAACTCGCGCACACTATCACGGCGATTATACAAAATTATCAGAATTATTCACATGGTGAATTTTTTATTTCTCTATAATAACAAATAAATCACATAAGAATGAATCATAGGTAATTGAATATTGTTATAGTATTTATTAATTAAATATAACGAAATATTGTTGATACAAAAATATACAAGAATTGAAATGAGGCTCAGTTACAGGAAGATGAACAATTGTCCAAGAGTTTTATATTTTGTACAAACGTTTTATTATTCTCAAACCATTCTAATGCTTCGTTTAGCAACTCGACATCAGAAGGAATCGTTGTGTGCGTACAAAAGAAATGAGAAACTTTGTATATTATTTGTTACATCTTTTAAATTGCCAGTTTCTTTCGATTTATACGGAACCAACAAAAGAATTTTTTATAAGCGCTGAATCGCATTATTTGGATACTGAAAATAATCTCCATTGATCGAATATAGCGAACAATCATGATTTCAAAAATCATGCTTTCTCATCGGCGGACTTGGACCAGGAACAGCTTCTTCGTTTCTCTGGAGTTTTAGGCAAAGACCAGGAACTGCTCCTCGACTTTCGTTTCACCGGAGACTTTGACTTTGCCCGAGTAATCACTGCCTTTGACCTCGATCGCGATCTCGATTTCCGATCAGACCTACGGTTTTTGCCCCTGCTACTTCTGCTCCGACTTCGACTTTTAACTTTACTTCTTGTCTTGCTTTTACTTCGACTGCGGGATTTACTTCGACTTTTCCTGCGCGATCGACTTCTTGATCGATTTCTTGAGCGGTTTCTCGACCGACTTCTGGAACGGCTTTTGGATCTACTTTTGGACCTGCTTCTGGAATCTGATCTGCTTCGTCTTCTGCGACGTCTGTACTTTCTTGACAGAGAACGTGACCTCGACCTAAAATTTAAATTCAATAATGATTTTCCTTATTTCAAATACTTGTATTGTATGTTTCTTGTTTTTTAAATGTTTTTTTACAAATGAAATTACCTTGACGAAGATGGTCTGCCGCTCTTGGATTTTGAATTTTTATCATAGTCATAGAATGAATGATAGTCTTGTCCAGTAAGGTTGGCAAAATATTTATAATATTCTTTGTCGTAGAAAAAATTAGTATTGACCGGAGCATTTCCTGATCTGGAACTGTCGCCTCGCCAAGGTCGACCTCGTCCTCTGTTACCTCTCCCACGCCTTTCTCGGGAAAATCCTCTTCCTGGTGGGAAAATAACTGGAATCGTAGGATCGTAGTACCAAGGTTGAGGTCCAAATTGAGAGTAGATGGCAGGATAGGGTATAGCAGTGTCAACTGGAAAAAAGTCAAGAT
>JAAMPD010000720.1:73281-118733 GCA_025266255.1 Trissolcus basalis | reverse complement strand
AACTTTTTTAATCTCAAACGTAAAAATATATATATTTTGTCTATCAATTATCATCTAAGAAAAAATCTTAATATATTTATCCAACCTAGCGTTAAAAGCTGATAAGCGAAACGAAAAATCTGTGTCAATTTGTTCGATGTTTCTAATTCCAACTGGAAGAATAAAGATTTGAACTGATCAATTGATTTGAATTCTGTCAAATTACCTTTGCAAACTGAATCTCTCTTTTTTTTTTGGTTCGAAGACAACAAAATTTGTTTTTTGAATCTCGTCGCGCTCATTTGGATCCAATTAGCGTTTTGTTATATGAAAAGGGTTCATCATTTGAGGCTGCACCGAGAAGATATATGCATACTTGTTGCAAAATGAAAATAGGTACGTGTAAGTTACTTTTCTAATTCGTATAAATTGTTTAAGCCAGTAATCAAGTTGCAGCGTCAAAGCATTTGATCCCTGTTCGTATCTTAAAACTGAAATGTCATCAGCAAAGAAAATGTCCAATGTTAATCTGTACTTCTGTGTAATAACGTTTTGTTTGGTCCAACAATGATCATTTTTCAATTTTTCTGTTTTAGGAAGAAACGCCACAGGGATTCTTCGAGGACCACGGACTGGGATAAACTGTGGGACCTCAGCCAAGCAAAACAGCCATAAGACAATAGGTGCAACAATATAAAAACAATATAAAATTAAACACACGTTAATGTCTCAAAAGCGACGATGAAAAAACAAACGTTTGGTCCGGTTGATCCGTGAGATTTTGATTTCTTTTCATACATATCATTTTTTTGGCAATTTTGTACTTACTTGGCGCTAAAAATAATCAATTTGGTGCTCAGAGGCTAGGCGAACTTTTTCAAACAGTTTTTACATGTTAAAAGAAAGCACCCATCGGTTGCTCAGTGATTACATTTTTTGGTTCCTTCCACAACTACTTTCGCAGTGGTTCTGTATAAATTTTAAGAGACTTTCGTTGCAACGAGAACATTAGTCATTTTTATAAGCAAGTTGAGAGGCACATGCTATTTTTTTTCCACTTTATTTACCACTAGTTAAGTTTGTCATTTGAACTTCATGATGCGCACAAATGGAGCCGTAGCTTTTTGATCTGAAAGTACCGCGCGAAATTGTTTAGTCGTTAGAAAAAAAAATTAAGTTGAGGAATGAAATTGTAAACCTATAGAGATTATCTGCTCTTTTTTGTCACTCGATTTCTAATCTAAAAAATTTAATCTCACAAAGTGAAAAATTGTCTGCGACCTGCGATAGTTTTTAGTATTATTGTTACAATTATTGTCGAAAAGTTGTACGAATGAATGAGCGATGAATTTGTGGTTGAATTTTATCTGTCGTTACATTGACTTGCAACCTTAGCATTTGTTCTTTCCGTGTCAAAGCATTTGAATTCGATTTTTAAACGACGTTGTCATTTGGTACTTGTTTCGTCCGTTTTGTCAAATGTTGAAGACAAAGTTGTAAGGGACAAACAGACGTCCGGGATATAACAATTGGTACACCAATTGAGAATCTAACTAAACTGTTCACGTTGTCGCGTTGAAATTGTATTTTATTGAACAAAAAAAAATCAAATACCCCGTTGAATATGTTATGCTTTATACGCTCCGTCCATAATGAACTACACACCGACAATATCGCGGGTATAATTTCTTCTAACTTTTTATTAACCAGTCTTATATCACCGTAGATAGATTGTACTTTAAACGTTCACTGTTACCTAAAATTATTCCCCACCTTACCCCGTCAAATTTTTATATATTAAGCTCATTGGCTGTCAAATTTTTTTGTTAAGACAAAACTGTTTGTTTATCAAAAAAAAACAAAACAAACAAACAAATAAACAAAAAAATACTGAGATGATAAAACTAAGTATTTTTAAGGCAATAACTTGGGGACACTTTTTCCATTGCGCCCCAGTCTGCTATACTGCATTGACAATGTACTTGATATTTGTTGTAATGAAATACGTGCGTTTAAAAAAAACAAGTTATTCGAATTCGTTATGTATTGCTAAAAGTAACTGTAAAATGTAAGACGAACAATAAACACAACTAACGATAAGCAATGCTTTTTGTTTTTTAAAGAGTTATTTCATTTTGTAATTGCTCCTGGGTCGTATAAAAATGACGAAAAGAGGACATGTGGATCGTAGTGGAAAAGGTCAGAGGTATACGCGGCCTGCTAAGCGATTTCTTCCTCATTTTCGTTTTGTATCAAATTTGTTTCACCGCTTATCAGTTTGCCCAATTAATGTTAAATACTCCTTGATTATAAAACAAATCCAGCTTTATCGTGAGCTTCCTTATTTCTCAGTAAACTTTTTATTGATGTTAATTAACAATGACAGATCAATATTTGTTTATCAGTTTTAATTTCTTTTTGTCAAAGACAAGTCTAATTTAATCATGCAAAAATTATTTAACATGTAATTTGATCGAATTTTGAACGTGAATATTTTTTGCAAAAAAAAAAAAACACAAAAGAATACTTTGATTAAAATTATCAGGAAAACATTTGTTTCAGTGTTTTGTAAGTGAGTTTTATGGTCGATAAAATGCCAAAATGATTTATTTAAAAAAAACATTGCTTTTTGAATGACGAATTTTCATGAACTGATTTTTCAAGTTTATGAGAGAACAAACAATTTTATTTTATAAACAAAAAATTTGTTGTACAGTAAGTGGATTGGGTCCTTCAGAGCTTCAGACTCGTATGGTTTGTTCAGAGAATAAAAAATTCTTTTCAAGGATGTAAATTCGATCGATTTTCGAATCCACGTAAGAAGTTTCAAATTATATTTCGTTGACGGCGCAATTTCTTCTGGAATTAAAAATTAACATTTCCATTTGATAGCTGTCGCATATGTTCATTTTTACTAAGGGCGGATCCACCCTCCAGTTTTTGAATTAGTATAATAAGGAAATAATCCGATGCTTAGCTCAATTTTGATTTCATAAAATTAGTTACAAAAATATATTTTTAATTTTTTAAAAAAGAATTGAATGAACTTGTTATTTTGTATATTTGATTTTTCATGAATATCAATTTTAATATAGTTTTTAACATGAAAACATAAGTTTCGTTTCACAAAAAGCAAAAGCTATAAAAAAGTCAATTTTTTTACCAAATTTATTTTGTTGCAGTTACAAAATATTATATTTGATATTTTTACGAAAATTAGTTTTGGTATATAATTTTTATTCACGAAATCATAAATTCTATACTATACCAAAATTGTTATGGCTCAAAAAGGTTGTATAGTAATTAAAGAAAAAGAAAATGGAAAAGAAATCCATTGAAAAAGGTTTATTTCGCGCACAAGATTTAATACAAGGAAACTGAATATGACTGAATGAATGATTATAATGATAATGCTGAACTGCCATAGTCTTACACTGTTTTTATAATGAAGATTTTGTGATTTTTTTTTGGGGGGGGGGATGTCCCCACTTAATTTGGACATATGGAAGTGGTACAATTTGGTGGCGTGTGCAAATAGGGTACGTGACTTTTCTATGGGAATTTGTATAGTTGGCAAAATCCATGTTTCATCTGGCATTGCCAATGTCAATTCCCGGACTTTAGTATATTATTTTTGAAATGATTGAAATGAATGACAGTATTCATTAGCCAATACTGTCATCAAGTTAAAGTGGGAGTTTATAGAAATGGTTATGCTGAGGCATAACAAAATCAAAAGATATAAAAAAAGGTCAATTTCTTGATCAAATTTATTTTATTTCAGTTACAAAATACTATATTTGTCAATTCTACAAAAATTAATGTTGATATAATTTTTTGCATAAAATCATAAATTTCATCAAACCAAAATCAAAAGAAGTCAAAGAAATCAAAAAACAAATTCGATCAGATTTTTCAGTTTATTTCAGTTTCAAAATATTAATTTGATATAATTACAAATATTAATTCTGTAGCTCTGAGGAAAAACCAGTTAAGTGTATACCTAAATCCTATACCACTTAACTGGTTATTCCTCACAGCCACAAAAATTCATTTGACATGAAAGCCTAAAAGTTGTTAAACCAAAATGAAAAAAAAAATGATCAAATTTAGTTTATTCCAATTACCCAATTTCATTCGTTCTTTTTTTCCTTCACAAATGATAACCTTCAGGGCCCAGGGGGGGGGGTGGTCAAGGGTTACACCAGACCGTCTGATGTGAAATGGATAGAACGCAAGATACGTCATATAGAGCCCCTTGGCATCACACACGCGATTGGTCGTCCTGCAGGTCACATGACTCTGGCATATATATTTGACGATTGGTATACGAAATTGTCATTTACCCTTACAGACATTCGCGAGCCATCACGCTTGTTTGTTCTCAAATCACTTACATTAAACACCCACAAAAAAAAATCTCACCAACCCCCCATCACTCAACCAATTTCTTTCACCCCAAACCCAAACTTCACCCCACAAAAACCACCCCTAAAAAACTAATTGCCTCCCCCCTAATTCTCTCAAATTCAAAAATTATAAACCCATTTTTTTATAAAAAAATCGCCACTGAACTATGCTGATTGATTTATTTGTTTGTCTGGCCAAATTTGGGACTTTTTGGCTGAGTGTGTCGTCCGAAGCGACTCGCAAGCAATCAACAAGTTGAGTGAGAAGAAACGAGAACTGTGCGAGCTACAAGCGGAGTTACAAAGCGACAATCCGAGCTGAAAGGTATCGCGCCTCGAATCGAATGTGAATCAGTGATTCAGGAGGAGTGAGACTCGGGCAATCATTACGAGGGATCGGCGATCTTTCGTCGAGGCTTCAGTCTTTCGAAGGTGGAAGCGGCGGTTGCCAATCGGTGCTTTTCTATTGGCTTAGAGAAGTGGCGGTTGTGCCTAGCGCGGGTATGGGTATGACGGATACCAGTTTCCAACTACTTTTAACCCTGTGGCGAGTCACGGTTAAGAGAGACCTACTGACCGAAGGACTCTGTCAGTATTCCGGTGTTCCGCCGCGCAGAACGTTCACCTTTGACCTTAACTAAGGTTCTCACAGCATTTCGGGTAAGTTGCAAAATTAAAAAACCAACGAAAATCCCATTTTTCATAATACATTTTTTTTTTTTTTTGAAAAACAATTTTTTAATTTGTTTTCTTCCTGAACAATTATGTCACTTTTCTAAACGCGTCAGAAACGATTTTCAAATCAAGTTCAATAAAATATGAGGCTCGATGGATAAAAAAAACTGAGACTGTTTGTTTTTCTTGGATAGTTGAGATGTTGATAATTAATTGGTATCGTTCAGTCATAAAAATTTAGTTGCTTGACGGATCAATAGAGTATTTTTTGTACGGATGGTAATTTTCTGTTCAATTTTTTTTTTAAATTACAACAGAACTTAATCGGGCAATTAGAAAACAGATGATTCAGTATGCGCGAGTAGCCAGATGATTATCAGTCCTGACGAGCTCGATTGAATTTATGTTTTAGCTGTTACAAAAAGGCAAACATTTACGACCAGCGGATAAATCTAAATTGTAAATAAAATAATGGGCGCGCGTGTGGATAATTGAAAAGGAGTGGATCTTCTAGGTGACAAAACAAAACCGAATATTCTTATAGGAAAAAAAAGAACGAATAACAAAATATCGGAGCGGCGATTTTTTTCATGCGATCCTGAAAACGTAATTGTTTCCTTGTTGTGTTTAACAGTGTTAATTCAATGATTATTATGAATTCGCTCGAACGTTTCGTATACAACGAGAAAACGATTTCACAACCTGTAATAAATGTATTCACGCTGAGCAATTAAAGTCAAAACTGCGTGGGATGCGCAGTTTTCAGGGACTTTTTTCTTTTTCACGTGGTTTTTTGCTTTGGATTTGTTTTTTTTTTGGTTCGTCGTTTGTTCTTTTCTTTTTTGTTTGTTTTTTTTTTCATTACTCTTGTCGTGTTATTTGATGTGAGAAATGAGTCCAATTTAATGACTTAAACCGCGGTCTTAATTTCTAACGTACGTTCTATGTTGGTAACAACTACTTTTATTTTGTTACATAAAAATGCAAAATCATATAATACTGATCTATATGTGCATTTCAATCAGGTCCAAGGTGAAATGATCGATGTTGATATTTAATCTTGTGACTACCATGACATGAAAATTCATTTTTAATTATCATTTTTTATTTTATCCTGACCATAAAATTCTTCGGGATAAAAAACACGAGATTGAAATAGGAATCAATTTGATTAACGAAAAGTGCCGTTTTTGATCGATTTGAAATTTAACATCTATAAATTCAAGTAATTGAATGATTTTGGGTAGTTGAAAAAATAGTGAAAATTTTTGACAGATCTGAATATTTCTAATGAATAAACATTTTAATTTAAATTTGAAGTCGGTTTTGGTTGAAATTTGGAATATAATGAGCCATAAAAATTTAAATGATTTGCTATTGACTGTTGTTTGAAAAATGTTATTTTGATCGTCTCACCAGAACCACCTTAAATGGCTGAAAAATCATTACGGATTTTTCCACCGCATAAAAATGAGCTTCGCTCAATAATATTCCAACTTAATTTTCAATGTAAAACTCCAAAAAAAGAACTAACTTTCAAATCTCATAATGAATCTACTTATTTAATTTTGTCTAATTTGAAATATTGCACGTCAGAAATGTTTGAATGTTATCAAATTGACACGCGGTAATTTTTGTTATCACTTGCAAATTTGCCTGCACTTTTAGTCAGCTGTGAAATTTCGTTTGTTAGAGTCTTAAGGTGAGACTGTAAAAGTTGATCTTTACTTATATAATAAATAATTAATCATAATAATTTCAACATTTCATGACTAATTTTATAATAATGTTGTTAGTATTTATCTAATAAATCTCCTAATACTATTTTTTTATAATTATTTTTTGCAAATTTCTAATTTTTAAACTTGTAGAATTTGTTTAAAATTGAACCGTGTGTATTTTTGATTGAAATCATCATTGAAAAAATGCATGTTACGTATATCTGTATATATATCATTTTGTCCAACTTCTAAATGAAATATCTCGGCTTAGAGATAGTACTTTTTTTTCAAAATTTACACGTATTCATATTCATAAAATTATTATTCAAAGTTACAAAAACATCTGACCATTTTGCAAAATAATTGCACGTCCCACCTTATATTTAATCAAAATTAATTTTTTGTATGTTACATGTTGAATTCCTAGTAAAAAGAATCATATTTTGTCCATATATAAAACATATATTGACAATATATTAACCATACATAGACAATATATTAATTATTTTTAAAAATATATTGTCAATATATAGTTGATGTATAAAAAATATTTCAACTTATATATAAGTTTATTCTTAGTTTATATATAAATATCATATATGATCAATATCTTGTCAATATATTGATAATATATGGACAATATATGATCTCTTTTACTAGGGATATAACGTGAATATTATCCATATAGTGATACAATTGAATTTATTTTAATTTAATATTTAAATAATTTTTATCATATTTCATATAACTTGTGATAAATATGTTATGACTATTTGAAATATGAATTTGTCTTCAACAAATAATTAATTTCAGATTGACGTTTAGTGTTAAAAGTTACAAAAAAATCTATTTCGGAAAACTGCATATCCCACCTTAAATTCATTTGTACTTTTTGATAGGAGGAAAAAAGTATTTTGAATAAAAAAATTAATAAATAAATATGGAATAAATAATAAAGAATAAAAAATAGAGATTGAAAAAAAAAAGCGTTTGAAACACGTGCGTTGGGTGGACTGTGTCTTTGGTGGTGACAAAAATGTGTGTATGAAAATAAGGGGCATGGTTACACGTACACATTGCCGAATATTAATTAAGCTCGCGAGTCAGTTGGATAAATGCAGTGCGGCGCGCGCGGTGATGGTGCATGTGACAGAAAAGCTCTCGGTCAAGTCCCATCAAGTTGAGCTGATCGCCTTTGAAACAATGCTGTTTGACCGGCGCCCGTCACTGCGCACAATGAGTTAATATTAGAGATGCTGGTTGATGAGCGAAGGGCCATCGATAACTTGTCGTCACCAAATTACACTTCTCCATGATATCGCAGCATGTAGTCTTATACGCATGCGATATACCTATTTTTATTTTTTATTATTATCTAATTTTCTTTTTTTTTTTTCCCATCATTTTTTTCGTCCGTTTCCACTTTTTTTTATCTTCCATTGATCTCTGCATTTCTAATTCTAATCGTCGTTCATTCACTCTCTTATCTGTTGGAATAAATAATTTTTTGTCGGTCCAATTTAATGGGGTATTGATTTTGTTTCGATCAAAAAAAAATTGAATTAAGCGATACAAGTAAAAATGACGGGTTTCTGGACAGAAATTCAATTGAACAATTATCAATATCGGGACAAATGAACTAGTTTCATATTTCATTTTCAAATGACTGAAATTCATTATAGATTTTTACGTCGTTTCAAAATAAATATCGATTCGCAAAAATTATTGTCAAAATTGCCGGAAATTGCACGTCAATCAAACTATTTTATTCAATGATTCGACTCAAAAATCAGATTTAAGAAGCGCAGTCGTTGTGGCAAATACAAAATTTTTGAAAATCAACACATATCAATTTTCTTCAATTCCAAGTTACTTTTCAAAGGAAATGTTTTAATTCAATCCTAAATTTGCAATACCAAAATTTGAATTTCAAACTGTCAAAAACATTTTACTCTGCAAAATCCCATACAAACAAAAATATATGTGAAAAATATATCTTTAATATATTCATTATATATATTATATTATATAGAAAATTATAATAAACTTTTGTGTAAGATCTTGCTGCTTTATATTAGAGATATATAAGTGTATATTTTATTTACATATACATTTGAAATTATATTTTTTTTGTTCGTTGTTGGAATTTTTTAACTGATTGACGTCAGTCTTCATTTTCAGATAATTACTAAATTGTATCTTGCAAACATAAAGAGAATAAATATGAAAATGAAAAGTGAATTTTTCAACGGATTTAATATTTTTCACTCTATTATAATCGCCTTAAAAAATTAATTCCCCTAATGGACACATGCACTTTGATTATCACAATTGAATCTTTTTTAACAATATCTTCTTTTTTGAGATACAGGATGCTGTCTTCAAGAGCGGCCGAGAACGTCTCGGCGCGTTTGGCAAAGAGCAACTCGGCAGCTGAAAAAATGGATGTGTCGCAGCCGAGCGACACGAGCGAAAGAGAGACCTGGTCAGGAAAAGTCGATTTCCTTTTGTCCGTGATTGGCTTTGCCGTGGACCTTGCAAACGTTTGGCGATTTCCTTATCTTTGCTACAAAAATGGCGGCGGTAAATACAACCAAAAACGAGAGAAAAAGGGTGGAAAAACTATTTCAAAAGAAAGGCTCTGGTGCGAATGAAAAAAAAAAAAGAAAAAAAAGCGAAACAAAAGGGTCATTAATTGAACAAAAAGAGATGGGTGCGAAATTGAATTGATTATGAAATTGAATGAGCGCGTTTTGATTTGAAAAAGCATCGCGAATTTAACGTGTGTGTTAATGGATGTATCGATTTTTCTCGGATTGCATCAAAATATATAAATGAAATCTGACAATCCGTTATGTACGTGTGTATATAGGTATAGAGATGGTATCAAAGGTGTTCCGAATGGGAAATTATGATTAATTAATATAATTGGAAATTAGCGACCGATCTTGCAGCGTAATAGCTCGGAGTGCCACGCGTTGCAAGCCTGCACTTAATCAATTTATACCTCGCTTTTGAGAAGCTTCTGTATCACTGCTAGCCTGTTGTAATCATATTTCTAGGGTCCTTGATAGAGGACTAATGGCATATCGACTACGTCGTCGCGCTGCTTTACCCAAAGATCGCTCCTCTACTTTCAGTCAAAACTTTTTTCCACTTTTTCCCTTTTTTTTTAAACCGACGAAAAGATCGGTATTTTTTAATAGAAAATAAGAACTTGTTTTTTAGTCAACTCGAGTCGAACTAATTCATAATTCAATTTTCATAACCTGTACAATTTTTCTTATTTATATTGGGTTAAAACCAATCTAATAACTTTAGAATAAGTGTCAAAATTAACAGATAAATTAAATTTTGCATTTTGTTTGATTTCATTCAAATAAATGTAGCTCAGTACATTTCTTTTCAAATCAGTAAGAAATTTGAATAAGTTTTTCAAAAATTCAAAATCAAGTTGTTGGTCACAATGATTTTTTGTCAGTTTGACTAAAAATTTTGAGTTGGCCAAAAATCGAACTTGAAAATATAGTAAAACTGAATATAGTTATTATGATAACTGGAATTTTAGTAATTGTTACTAGATTTCTAATTATACTGACTGTAACCTCAGAACTAAAATTATATATTTACATAAATTTCATTTATAATAATTATTTTTATAATAATTATAATAATAATAATTAATTATTAATATTATAATTAATAATATTAATAATTTATATAAAATTGAATATTCATAAATGAAAATTTATTGAAATTTACAGTATATATGAGGGACGAATCTAAAATTCGTAAAAAATTATTGAAATTTACAGCAACTTTTGATGAAAAGAGCATAAAATATTACCAAAATAATATTAATTTTTCATGTTCATTCATCGAAATCTGCTGTAAGTTTTAATATTTTTTTCCTCATTTTAAATCTGTCCCCTATATAATGTACAGCTCAATAAATTTTGATAGAATTTTTTTCATTTTAATTTTCTCTGTTGAATTCTTTCGTTTGTGATTTAATTTGAAATTTCGTTATTTATATCGGACATGTGTAATGGATCTTTTTGATATAGTATTTGGTGACACCAAAAGGGGGTGTCAATGAAGTAAAATTATGTCTGGTAAAGGCCGAGGCAAAAGGGAAATGAAGATGTCTGAAATGATGATTGGTCAAGATATACCGCGAGAACAAGTCTTTCAACATCGTTGAGAATTCTTGTGTAAAATTTAAACGGAAGTTTCATCATACAAAACAGGATGGATGCAGTTCTCGCCCGAGGTGTGTGTTTATAAATACGCATGCGATTGTATTATCACAAGCTCCACGCCCCATCGTCTCTTAAATTGCTTTTTAATTGGCACTGTCAACCTGTTGTTTTACAAACTCAATAATTATAACGATCAACTTTATCAATGAATAAATAACAGACCAAGAACAAAGGAGCGACATTTTCGAAGCGACAAAAATCGATCAAAAGGGAATAGAGAGAGAAAAAATGCAGATTGAATTTTTAACAATCTGTATAAGCCCAATCGGATTTTGATTCTCCGATTCATAATTTGTCATTTGCTATCCTTTTCAATTATTATTTTAAGAGCCTGGGGTTTCATCGGAATAGACATCGGTAATGCGATTATATTGCCTCTGAGAGAAATAATTTTACTGCAACGGCGAAAGTCACGAAAAAGAAAGAAGGAAATAAAATATGCCCTTGATCCGACGTTATTCGACGGGGGCCGGATTTCCGTCGGTTCTAAGCTCGCGCGTTTTCTGGTTGGTAATATGGACACGCACACGTCGACAAATATAAATAAAATTTGTTACGGTTCTGGGTGATGCAACGTCGCCCCCGCTTAAAATGGCTCAATTTCAGTAATTAGGACGAAGACGACTGCCAACTTGAATTAAGAAAGCAATCTTGCTTCACCGCGTTTTATCATCAATTGTGTCCCTGTGACAAACTTTGTAACAAACTCATCAGTTACAGATAATCATGCTGATGATTTTTCCAAGTGGTTTTCAAAACTGCTGATGATTCAAATTGTATTTTTATTTTTTGGAGTGAAAAAAAATTTCTGCTGAAAAGCTTCGATTCTCAAAGGAATAACAATATGTACATATTAGATATTATAATTATATTTTACATATATTTTCTATATTTAAAATATATTCGTATATATTCTATATATAAGTAATTCATAAATTATTTATAAAGCGAAAAAAAATTATATAAATATGAAATAAATATAAATGATTTGTTTTTATATATTATTATATACAATGTATCTGTTGTATCAAAAATATACAATTAAAATATATCTACAAATATATTTTTGTCTCTATGGGTTGGATGTAAAACTGAAACAACTATTGTTCCTTTGAAAAATCAATTTTTTGTGTTAGATTGATTAATTTGGATGAATTAAATTTGACTTTAAGTGAATTTAGTTTTCAATTAGTGAATATATGAATTTAATCAAAAATGAACTTGTGAATGCAACTTTGGTGATGTCAAAAATCATCCCCGGTACCTGTACGTGAAAAAAATATATATATAAAAAATATGTAATTGGATGGAAAATGTGAAATTAGTAAGTAGCGTGCAGAAGTGCAAAACTTTTAGCGAAAAGTTTACTTTTTGAAAGAGCCTTTCTTTTATCGCCACAGAAACCTTTTTACTCTTACAACAATTGGTACTTTGAGCAGTTCATTGATTTCTCAAGGCGAATCGAAGTAATTAGATAAAAGAAACATATATGCTATGTAGGTATGCATATATATTTTTTTTTCAACATATATATTAAATACTCATCAGTCTACATCTTTAAAATAAAAAAAAAACTAAACTTTAGTCGTCTGTGTTTTTTTGTCACCTTTTGCATAACTTGTTATCATGATTCGCCACTGAATTAACGCCCAATGATCTGCTCCAGTGCAACATTGTAATTGATCGGTAATGTTGTCTTGTTTCAGGGGCCTTTTTAGTTCCTTATTGTATAATGCTGGTAGTCGGTGGGATACCATTATTTTATATGGAGTTAGCTCTAGGACAATTTAATCGAAAAGGTGCCATTACATGTTGGGGAAGATTGGTACCTTTGTTGAAAGGTCAGTTTTTATCAACTTACCAAATACTTTTTTCATAAATAAAGAACACGATTTCACAATAGATGTTAAATGTTATATCACAACGAAAAAAAAGTTGGAAAAGTCCATCATCATCAGAGCGTATCCGTTCTGATGATGTGTATATAATACACATCATATATATATGTATTTCGTGACTCCAGATTTGCACAAGATATGTACATATATCAATGTAGAATTTTACCACGCCATTCAGTAGAAATCACCAAAACGCAAAGATGGGGCCTCCATTTCCGCCGATTTGATGCTCCATTTGCTAGCAACGATTTTCTCTCCGAGTCGTATATAAATGCGCAAAGTTCTTACAGGATTAGACACACAATGACTCAGACGATGCCATTACGACTGTCCTTAAAAAAAATGCACGTCTATTTCTCTCACCAATTTTTATTCCTTATACTGAGAAAAAAATTATATAAAATATTATAATTCACAAATAAAAATTCACTGAACTTTTGTTTTTTATGACTTTTTGATTCGTTTCCAATATACTGTACGGTTCAGTAAATTTTTATAAATTTTTTTTCTCCGTGTATAAATTTTCATGGATTGAAAAGTTCAAATTTGAAATAAATTGTTTCATGAATGATGTCTTTCTTTGATTCGTTTTTTTAGGTTTTGTGATGATAATTTTGGTTTTTTGATAATGATTTTGGTTTTTGCAGGTATCGGTTATGCGGTAGCTCTGATAGCATTTTACGTTGATTTTTACTACAACGTAATAATCGCTTGGGCCCTTCGTTATTTTTTTGCATCGTTTTCTGGGTTGCTACCTTGGACCACCTGTGATAATCCTTGGAACACACCGATGTGTCGAGAGTTCAACATCAACGTGTCGTTTGCCGATGCGATTGCAATATCCCCGGTGATGCCCGACGGAAATCAGAGCATTGATTTATTAGAAGGCTTGAATGAAGCTTCTAGGGATTTTGCTATTGATAATAATAGTAATAACAACAACACGCAATACACTAGTGCCGCTCAAGAATATTTCAAGTAATAACAACAAGCGAACAATTTTGTTCTATGCAAACAAATTTTTTTTTATAGAAAACCAAACTTTTTGTCATAACTTTTTTGATCCTGAGAAAAAGAATTGTAATTTTTTTTATTTTTTATCATACCTTGTAATAACGTTGTGATGTCATTTTTAATTTACTTTAATTTCATTGTTATTAAAATTTTTCATTGTCATAAAAATATAATTTCATTATTTTTATCGGTTACAATATAGATTTTTACATTTTACATTTTGGTACATTTTATTTTACTTTTTATGAGATATATTAAATTTCAAATATGTTTGAACAAAAGTTTATCAAATTGTAAATGGTTTTAAAATGTAAAAAATAATGTATTTTAATTTTGTGATTCAAAGCCGTGCAATACTGGAACTTCACCAGAGCAGCGGATTGCATGATCTCGGTAACATTAAATGGGATATCGCGCTGTGCTTATTAATCGTTTACATCATCTGTTACTTTTCTCTGTGGAAGGGTATTTCTACTTCTGGAAAGGTAGTAAAACATCACCAAACAAACTTTATCTCATATCCAATTACCAGATATAATTAATTAAATAAATTTTTTTGTTCACAGGTCGTATGGTTCACGGCTTTATTTCCCTACGTAGTCCTGCTAATCCTGCTGGTCCGAGGCGTAACTTTGCCCGGGAGTGCTGAAGGAATAAAATATTATCTGAGTCCAAACTTTTCAGTAATAACAAAAGCGGAAGTGAGTATCTGAATGGGACTTATTTCGCGTGCGACTTGTCGCTTGTTTGTCATTCACTTTATTGTTGCCTGAAGATTAATTTAATCACACAAAACGATATAGGATTTTGTCGCTGAGCAATTTCATCCCGGACACACCGGCCGGATCATAAATTGCGTGGATTTTGAAATATAATAAGCGCTCTCTCGCGTTAATGCACCGCGTCGTTATTCTTTTGTCACGCAACGGCCATGAAAAAGAAAAAAAGCGGCATTAGTGCTCGACGAAAATGGAAACTTGGTGTACCTGTCATAACGGCCATTAGAAATTGAGTGGCGGCGCCGACCCCTCGGTCCAGCACGCGCGAACGCATTTTAATTCTCAATTTGCCAAGTGCACCTAGATATTTGACATCCTAATCGAACACTTTCCATTTTCATTTTCAATCTTCACGATTATTTCATTCCGGCAGAATTTTTTACCAAAAACTTTTTTAAAAATGAATCTATATTATTAAAAAATAGCGCTAAAAATAGCGTTTTTAAAATGAGAATTAATCATAATTTTAAATAAATGAATAAATAATAATTTTGATATTTTATGACTAATTTTATTAATATTTTTTAATTTTATTAATATTTTCTAATATTTTTTTATTTTATTAATATATTGTTAATATTTTTCTAATAAATCGCCTAGTACTATTTTTTTTATAATTTTTTTTGTAAATCTCTAGGTTAACTTTTTTTTTCGTGAAAGTCAGGATTTGTTTAAAATTGAATCATGAATATTTTTGTGAGTTTCACAAATTTGATTTCGATATATATATTTAATTTCAAATTATTATAAAAATGCTATATTAGATGATATATAGAAATATATATCATTTTGTCCAAATTCTAAATTAAATATCTCAGCTTAGAGATAGTACATTAAATTTACACATAAGGTAAATGCACCGGATATCGGACATGCTTATGACATCGGACGTTACATATATTTCTTATGGAGTGTCCGATAATCTTAAGTGTCTGATAACCGGTGCATTTACCTTAGACGCGTTCGTATTCATAGAATATATATTCAAAGTTACAAAAACTAATCTAACTATTTTGCAAAATTGCATGTCCCACCTTAAATACAATTTTTTTCCAAAGAATCATTCTCAAATACACTTTTGTACAGTTTTTTTAAACTGTTCACATTACTAAAATTAAAAGAAAATATTCATTTAAAAATAATCAAAAATGAAACTTTTAACCAATTTCCAAATTTGTCAGATTGTGGTAGATTTAATTATTTACGGTATCAGGCTTGTTAAATGTTGAAAACAATATTTTATACTGCAATTTTTTGTTACAGGTATGGGTTGATGCTGCAACACAAGTGTTTTTCTCACTCGGGCCTGGATTCGGAGTTCTCTTGGCTTATGCTAGCTACAACAAATATCACAACAACGTTTACAAGTGCGTTACAAAAATAGCAATAATTATACTAGACACCTTATTATTTTACTTTTTCAATTCATCAATTCTCGAGAAATTCAATTTAAAAGTATATTACAACTCCTATTCGATTAAAATTTGCAATTTCCTTCAAAAATGAAATTTCAAATGACTTTATTTCAGGGACGCATTGTTAACAAGTGTGATCAACAGTGCAACATCGTTTATTGCTGGATTCGTTATCTTTTCTGTACTGGGATACATGGCAAAGGCAAGTGGCAAGTCAATTCAGGACGTCGCCACGGAGGGTCCAGGACTCGTGTTCATCGTATACCCTGCAGCCATAGCTACCATGCCCGGGTCAATGTTCTGGGCGCTAATCTTCTTCATGATGCTTTTAACCCTTGGCCTGGACAGCTCTGTATGTTGAAATTAAAAATCTAAATAGGGTGAAGTGGGTTAAAAACGAACAATATGGGAAAATAATGAACAAACTTTGAAGTCATTTAAAATTGGTTCTATAAACTAATTACTTCACCAAATATATGTCATAAATACTTGACATGTTTATCTCAATTATAATGCAATAGAAAATTTTTTACTGACAATATTGTTCATTAAATAAATTGAAATGTTCGTCTTTACCCCACTGTTCATTTTTGCCCCACTTCACCCTGTGATATATCGATAAATATATCTCATCCATAACATTTGTAAACAAAAACACAATTAATCATTTTGGTTGCGAATTAGTTCGGAGGTTCAGAAGCTATCATAACTGCTCTCAGCGACGAGTTTCCGATAATTGGAAGAAATCGAGCTACTTTCGTTGCTGGATTGTTCACGTTGTATTTCATCGTTGGACTGGCGTCTTGTTCTCAGGTTCTTTTCTATCCATTTAATGTCTTATGTTATTTTTGTCATTCTTGTCAATTTTGTTATTATATATAGAAATGTTAAATACAAATATCTACAAAGTTGAACCACTATTTCAAATTTTGCAAAACTTATTTATGTGAAATGTTATTTTTAGGGTGGTTTTTATTTCTTCCACTTGTTGGATCGTTACGCAGCGGGTTACTCGATGCTTTTCGCAGTTTTGGCCGAGGCAATCGCCGTGAGCTGGATCTACGGTGTGGACCGACTGTGCGCGGACATCAAAGACATGATCGGTTTCGCTCCAGGTCTCTACTGGCGCGTCTGCTGGAAATTTATCGCTCCTCTATTCATCATAGTGGGTGGCGCAGCAATAACTAATTTCGTCCCTGTTAAAATCGTCTAAAAAGCTTCCAAAATAAAGTTTCTAAGTATTCGATTCTTTTACAACTTTAGCGCGGGGGATGAAGTGATAATTTCATCTCAAGAGACGCGGTTTCAATTCTCAGACGTTGAAATTTTTTAAATACTCTTTTCATTGTTTATTTTTTTTTATTTATTTATTTTAATTTATAGGCGGTTTTAACTTGGGATCTGATTTTAATCTTTGTATTCAGAATGTCTGATAGATACACTTTTTACAGTTTATCATAGTGTACGGCTTAATGGGTTATGAACCACTGTCCTATGGAGAATACGTTTATCCCCTTTGGGCAAATGTTATTGGTTGGATAATTGCCATGTCTTCCGTGGCGATGATACCTGGTATGGCACTATATAAAATAATCGTCACTCCAGGAACATTCACTCAGGTAACCAAAACAAATGTGAAAATGGGTGATACACAATTGCGCCGGATGAGATAATTTCATATGTAGTTGCGCCTAAATCCATGTGCAGTTCCGCCTAATTCTGCGTCCATGCAATTGCGCCGGAATAAAAAAATATATGCCATTGCACCGAAGATAAATTCATAACGAATATCAATCAATTTTTGTATTCAAAATCAAGATCATAGACGCAGTTCGCCCGGTGCGAATTGAAAATTTGTACACACAAATGAAACGACTTCGCAGCCTTGCCAATTTTTCTCAGAGCAGATCTGATTATGACCGACAAGTGTACAATTTCAATTCGGCCCAACTCATATATATTGTTACGCGCCGCGCGATAAATAAAACAGCCGTTTATCAAATGACAACATTTTATTCACACGTCTCATTCATTCCGTGATCGAAAGCAGACTGACATGTCAACCTCTAATCAACAACAGTTTGACAACAACAAAAGACGATCGCGACATTTAAATGATCGAATTGGCGAACCCCTGCATGCAACAATATTTTGATTTGGCGCAACTGCGTAATCTAAACGCAGGATTCTTATCTATTTTTTTCATATCGGCGCAATTGCAGAAGCCCCGTGAAAATAACTATCAAATGTGAAAATAATCATTTAATAATTTGAATAATAATTTAAATAATGATTCGAACATTAATTCGGGTGTTAATTCTTTTTTTCAGAGGATGAAAATTTTGATAACTCCATGGAGGGACACGATTCAACAGCGACCGAACGTTGTTACAGTGGCGAACGGTGCGGTAAGACAGAGTTTCATAACAGTCGATCATTTGAACTCGACGAAAGAGTTGAAAGAAATCAAAAAGGAACAGACGGAGGTCTCGATTCAACAGGCCAGCGGAGCTGTGAGTCACGAACCTCCACCGGAACCTGTCTAGGACAATGCAATCATCGTTCTACACGGCTCCCGATTTCAGATTTACCTTTGTTAGTTTGAACAACTGACGCTACAGTACCTGTCAAAGCTTAACTCGGAATCATCAGTATTCATCTTGTGTACAAATTTAAAACTCCATTCCGTTTGTTTTAATTTTTATATCACGTTGGCCTCTAACAGCAAATCTATATTTGCTCGGCATGCTTACGTACGATCTGTCTATACTTGAATCAATCATTTATTTTCTACTAAACACATATCTATTTGAATATAAAGGTACATTGAAACGGAGTTTGCACACCAAATTGACAGTGTGCGACGGATTATTTTATTTCCTCCGTTCATCATAACAGGCAAACTTTTAATTGAAACATTTTTGCATGAACAAAAATCATCGAGCGGTTGACAGAAGTATAGTCCTCTTTTTTTTAGTAACGTTGATAACACAATACGTACAAATATCTGAGATGTTTAAAATAAATTCTATTAGGATGAGTTCAGTTAAAGCTATCGTATAGTATATTCAGACAGTCATGAAAGTTGTAATTATATAGATTATAATAAAGATGCATAATGACCAAATCTCGATGACCAAATATGAGAAGCATATCAGACAACAAATTTGACAAAGTGGAAAACAATCGCGTTCCATATATGAAATAAATATTACATTTGTGAGATACATTTTATTATCAATATATCATATTGTTATCGCGTGTGACTTACTTGAATAATTTTATTTGGATTTGAAAAAATGTAATCCGCTTAAAAAATGCTGTGTGGACTATAAAGAGGCCACCAAAGCCTCGTGGAAACGAACTAATTTTATTAGCGTTAATATCGACGGCCTAAACCGAAGGGGGTCAAACAAAATGCTTTGCTGGTTTTGATGGTCTTCTGCGGCCGTTGGTATGTATCCTCTATCATATAAAAATCGACACCAAGAGAAGTGAATTCGAAATAATAACCCTTAAGATAAGGAAACGTGACTTCAATTCACGTTGAACTTTTGGTTTCGCGCAATTGATAGTGAAATTGTAATAACAAAATTGGTTTCGCTGAGAATTGAAAAAAAAAAAAATAACAAAATAATGCAAATAGTAGTAGATCATAGGCTTTATGACGACTGTTAAATATAGTGCTACGTAACTCCGCAATATCAGCGAAATAGATGCCTGCGCATCTCGACAAGTATAAATAGTTAGCGATTCGAATGGTCACTCATACCGCATTTTAGACAACCGAATTTACACGTCTAGCGTCAAGTTGAATCGTAATTATTAACAAACAAATAAATAACACTTGGCATATTTATTTTGTACTGCGTCGCATCCGAATTGCCTCCACAGCCATAGGCGGCAGTTCGGCCCCCTGTTGAATGATGTAAAATAATAATATTATATAAAAATAATTTGTGCGACAGTATGAAATAAATGTCAGGAAGAAAAAACAGAATGGCAAATGAACAACATGTAAAGAAACTGCCCTTTTCTGCATGAGACAACAAATTAATTTGCGCGAGCAAAAGTGCAATCTTTTCCTCATTAGCTAATAAGATACAAAGTTTAAAAAATTTTGTACTTTTCCGCGCTTGTATAAGGATTGAATATTATTCATGTTTATAAAATTATTATTGTCCGTATGTTTAGAGATTCGGCATGATACTATATACGATGCCAACAAATATTGCGGTACATTTCAATGCAGTTGTTATGCTTATCCAAAAAGCCATGTTGGATAAACATTGCCCGGTGTTAAAAAGAAAACAACACTGAAAATTAAAAGAGTCGTTAAACCAAGGTTTAGACCCTCTAAAATACAGACAATACTTACTGAAATTATATATAGAAAATCTATCGTGACATTG
The DNA here is from genome assembly GCA_025266255.1 of Trissolcus basalis. Lineage (NCBI taxonomy): Eukaryota > Metazoa > Arthropoda > Insecta > Hymenoptera > Scelionidae > Trissolcus > Trissolcus basalis. Next base: position 98,169 of record JAAMPD010000720.1, on the reverse strand, counting down.
TTGTAAACATGAGTTTCTTGAATAAAAAAAAACATTGCTTTAATAAAAAAAAAAGTGCCGTTTCATTCGCGGTCTCTTTGTCCGATATAAAAGTTGGTCACAGAAGAAAAACTAATGAATCATTATAGAATTCTTATTTTTCTTTATTCGTCAAAACTTATTCTTTTCTCCAAACCAGCCACATTATCATGAAAATGTTATTCAAAACGTTGAATGTAAAATTAATTCCGCAGGCATTCAGAGCGATTATTCATCTTTTTTATCAAAATTAACATGTACTCATCTTTGATATACATCTGATATAATGCCTGGTCGTTTTGTTTTGCTTTTTTTTTGTTTTTCAACGCTTTTTCTTTATACAAACAAATGACAAGGCACAATCTCTCAACGAGAAAAAAGAAACGACCGGACAAAACAATCACCTATCTATAATTTTAATCTATATAATTTTAATTTTTGGTTTTTCATTAATACTGACATCATTTTTCGAAAAGCTTTTCTCGTTTTGTATCTATGCCAAATGTATAAATATAATAAATTAATATCACAAACTTGTGCGACGAATCATAGAGATTCGAAAAACGTTACTTCACCATTGTAAATATCACAAAAAGATATCTCACTGTGACACGCATAAAGTCGATACTCGTTCATCAAACTTCATCTCCACTCCAGTGTGAAAAAAACAACAATTCGAGTGGAATTCCCTGTATCAGGGCCATCTCAAATCATTTACAACTCTTCAACTCATACCATCAGAATGTCAGAAAAAATTATCAATTGAAATTGTAACATGTGCGTTACTCGCTGACCGAATTTTGTGCGTTGTCTTGGGTGTCGTACTCGACCTCCCTGTAAGACTTTTCGTAAGTGCGAATAAAAAAGCAGACGATTGTCATGAGCGTTATGATGCAGGCGGACAAGATCCACACCGGGCAGGGATATATCGGAGGCAGATAATGCGCGTAGATGACATTGTAAAGCGGGGAAGCCACAAATGCCGCAGTCATCTCCACAAACACAGTGACGGAGAATACCTTACCTAAACAAGATAAAAACACACGTTCATACAAAAAAGTAATTATAAATGCAAGATAATTGTACCTGATGACTTCCGGGAAACAGAGACTGAATATACCGTGTGTAACAATCATTAGCATCGTAATCAGACAGGGAAAACAAAATCAAATTTTGGTGTTAACAATCCGCACGAATTTTACAAATGATGTACACTTTGGTTTCGTAATTTTAATTCCCTCGTATCGTCACTCCATCAATCATCTCACGAGTCTTTTATGACTTTTGAAATTTTAATTTTGTTTCCTTTTCCTATGTTTATTTTTTTTTTGAATTTTCATCTTACCAACTTCGTGGGACGGGATCGACCTTGACAAAACGCTACGAATCATCGGGCTGAAAACTCCGTTGAACATTCCAAATACGGCACTGAGGTACATGTGCCAGGTCTGCCAAGTGAAGGCCTTTATCAATTGGTTTGTGATGTTGAATAAATTTGTTATCATCACGACTACCATTTCCGATAAGCCTGTCGAGTTAAACGAAATTAAATTAACGAAACAAAACGGATTATCGTGAGACAAAAGGATGTTGCAATTTTGAAATGTTCACCTATGTAATTTTTCAGTATCTGGGTACCGAGAACAGCACCGACGGTCCCGCAAACAACAGCGGTGGCAGTGAAATTAGCATAATCGGAAACGTTCCAACCAAGGCGCGCGCTGGCAAATAAGTATCCGATTACGGTGTCACCCTCGGTGACCATCACTATCAGTAGAAGAGAAACTGTACAAGACCAAACGACTATTCGATTGTATCCGACTCGTTTTTTGAAAATTATTATCGCAAGTTCCTTAACCACGTATATGTTGAAGATCTCCAGATATTTTGGCTGAAAAAAGTAATAAAATTCCAATTAAAAGATGGTCAATTAAGATTAAACGATTAACAGATTTAAATGAGACGAATTTCTGAACTTGAAAATGAATCAAACGTGTACCGTTTTTCAAATTACTTGAAAGTTAAAATTAAAAACGTATCTCCAAATATTTTGGTTACAAAATAACTGAAATTTTAATTAAAAATTTTCAATTAAGATTAAACGATTAAAAGATTTAAATGAGACGAATTTCAGAACTTGAAAATGAATCAAACATGAACCAATTTCCAAACTAAAAGTAAAAATTAAAAAAAAACAATTCCTCATTGTTTACTTAATTCAACAAAACTTTCTTGCAAAAGGTAGTTAACAAGTAATTAATCAAGAATTAAACTCTGGAAATTTCCATGACACATTTCTTATACGTGAGACGTTCAAAAAGGTAGAAAACCGTTGGAGTTTCGAGTAAGTACCTTTTCATGAACAGCTAAAGATTCTTTGATAAATAACAGGACATAAAATCCAGCCAGCATCGTGCTGAGGGCGGCCGACGCAAAAACAGCAGAATATCCGCCAAACTGGAGCAGAGCAGGCCCGGCAAAGATACCAGCGAAGATGCCACAACTCATAGCGGCTTCGACCAGGACCATCTGCAGGGCTCTATTTTGGGGCCCTGTGGTGTCGGTGATGTAACAGAGCGACGCCAGGATGACGCTGCACCAGCCTCCTACGAGGGCGAAGGGAACGAAGACTAGCATCAAAAGGGCGCTGTTTATATTGTAGTTGCTCAGGATGGTTAAGAGTAAAAAAGTTCCAGCGGGTCCAAAGTAGCTGAGTACCAGCAGAGGCTTCCTCCCGTACTTGTCGCTCCATGAGCCTAAGAAAAGTCCGGTGATAGCTGGTATTAACGCTGTGATGACCGACTTTAGGATCATCACCCCGCTTATGTGAGGCTGAATTTGTTGTTCCAAAGCTATAGCTGCTGGACTGCTGGAGTTGGAGTGAATCAGGGTACAATTGCCACTGTCCGCTCCAAGCATAACATGGCACGTTTGATAAATAATCAAGTCTGTTAGGACAGTACCTGCAAAAATAAACAACAGTTAGGAAAATTATGAAAATGAAAAGTCGTTGTCGATGACATGCATTTTGTGTATGTAAAAAAACAATGTGACACACATATCTGTCAGAGAAAGAGAGATATTTCATGTAGATTCTTACGTAGCATTTAGATATATGTAACAAAGCGATTATGAAATTCACGAGATAACATCGTCTAGATGAGGACGGCAAATCAATCTTAACGCGTTCCGTTTTACAATTTTTTTTGCAGAAAATCAAGCAAACATTTATTCAATGGATGGAACAAATAACTGCGAAACTGTAACAGTAAATCGTGATGTGCTTCTTTTTTTTTTCATTATTGCGAAAGCCGATAATGAAACGTGAAATCGCGAAACAATAAAAATCATTATTTAATCACAAAAACCAACAGGCGATTGTTTTGCAATCTATTATGTCGATGCATTAATTTGTTATATATCGTTGTTTAATTTTTTTTTGGAGATCTTTTTTTTCGGTGGAATAACATTTTTTCGACAGATCTTCAACAATGTTACGATTAACATTTGAACTTGCGTATTAACTTATCTCTGACGGATATAAGTGTTGAGAAAAAGTTAAGAAACTGAATGAAGAATTTATATTTGAAATTAAATGTAGTGATAAAAAAGTAACCTGATGTAACTTGCGCAAATACCCAGAGAAACAAGGGCGGTTCGATGCGCGAAAACGGTTTGATCGCGGGGATCGCGGGATCCATTGCTCGATCAATTTAAAATTTAAATTTAAAACGACGGGCGGTGCGTAGCGAAAATAATATAAGCGTAACGAAACTCACAAACTGCGAACCTGACAGTGCGACATGGTCATAATTAAATGGATACAGACGTGATTACCGGATAATTACAAAAATGTTAACATAGGCATGTCAAAAATATCCGTCTAATTGTAATTAGGCGCTGTTGCAGCGCCACCGGGGCTTACGACACTCAGTCCGGTTGAAAACTGATAAAAGCAACGGAAGAGGAATCAAATCGGACGCGAACAAAGTACATTTGCAAACTGGCATCGAATTCCGTGCCTGTTTAGGAGCGCATACTTGATCGCAACTGTGCGATTACAAAGGCTTATTTCGACAAAAAAGAAACGATCATTGTGTGTCTCCTGGCGCGCGGACGTACGGTATACATATATATGCTCCGATGTGATGACGCGCTGCATCGCTCGTGATGCGCTTTTACTGCACTTCGCGAGAGGAGGGATAATCACGCCACGATAAACATCGAGTTGAAATTTTGTTATATATTTTTCAAACAAGCAGGACCAAACTTTGGTGCTTGCAAACAGCGCATTGAAAAACTCACTCTCTCCCCTCTCTCTCACTCACTCCATAACAAGTATTCTAGTATGTACAAAACGGGCGCGCGTTTCGCCTTTTGTCTCAGACTGTACCAATGGAGAACTGCGCGAAATATTCGCTTTCTGCCATCATGTCGATGAATGAAATATACAACAATTTTTGGTATACAGTAACAAATAACAGTTTACAAACAAACGGTCGAGAATTATCTCAGGTCGGAGGCGATAAGAATTACAGTTTGACGAATTTTGTCGAGGTTTGAAAAGTCTTGATCGTCGAACTGCCAGTGATTTTCGCAGAAATTGTTTATTGTGTCAAGGGCTAAAAGTGCCTCCTCCACCGTTGAGACTTTATGCTCAATGTCAGAGTGATTGCCATCATCAGGGTCGCCTGGACTTTCATTCAGTTCGTTCAGTTCATTTATTTCGTTCGCGTCGTCTATTTTTCGCAGTTCGTTTATTTTGTTTATTTCCTTCATTTCGTTGATTTCGTTCATTTCCACGTCGTCCTGGGATTCGACTTTGACAGTCGCGCAAAAACCAGCAACTCTAAAACATAAAAAGAAAAAAAAAGAAAGAAATGTACCGAAATAGTTAAAAATTAGAATTGTCATTTTACAACTTCAAGAAAAGAATTTTAGAATGAGTTAAAAATTAAACAAATGATAAACAAAGCGATGGATAACAATTTCGTACTGTTGGGCGATTTCTTTGTCGTTCAGAACGTTCCAACCGGGAGTACTTTGCCTGACCCAGGACTGCATTTCATCATCCGTAATATCCTCCTCACCAGGACAAATTTTTGAAACAAGATCAACAATTTCATCGTAAGAATCTTTCGATTCCTTGGCAACGCCTGTGCGTTTCGTTTTGTATACCGCGTTCCAAGCAAATCGAAGATCGTTTTTCGAGACCTTGCTCCAAGCGTTGGCTATTTTGTGGCAAAATTTCGTGACAGTCAAGTCCTTGAGAAATTGTTCACAGTTGAATTGGTAATCGGAGCAGATGTCTCTCAGCAACCGTGTGCGATAATTTTTTATCGTCTTGTGCATTATTCCTTGGCACATTGGCTGAACCGGAGCTGCAACATTTATCGGAAGATGGACAACCTGAAAGAAAAAAAACAAATAAAAATGAAAACTTAGCCTCCCACAAAGTTGAATCGATTACGCTGAGCGGCTCGAGAGAAAAAAAATGCATCTATTGATTTCAAAAAGTCCCATTTTTTTGGACACCTCATCTGTCGACACAATTTTTTCACAAGTACTCAACTCGTTATCATAATTGGCAAGATGGCTTATTAATATGCCATCATAACTGCAGCGCGGTAAAAACCCAAATCGACTTTTGCATTTTAAATTGCATTTAAATGGAATGCTTTTTTTCCTCTGAGCCACTGATTCATTATTCATATTTAAAACAAAAAACAAAAAAGAAACATTTACTCGACAACAAGTTTGTGGACTGTCGACGTTCTGCAAGTCCAAGTGTACAAGCGCGTTATCCAACAACAGCGCAACTTTTCGCTGTCCGTCCTCTTCTTTGTTGTTGTACCTATATTTTATATGAGGCAAAAACATGTACTGGTACCAATGACTAAACGTGTCCTTGTCCACCAAGCCGTCTTCGTTACAAACATAAGTTACGGGCAGGGACTCTTCTTTTAAGCTTTCAAAACTCACAAATTCTTTACCAACAACAAATAACGGTAACTTGTGAGTCCCAGACATGTTGCTACAAAACAAAACAGTCGCATGATCCTCTCTTTTTAACAATTCGTCCTCGTTAGTTTCTGCTTCCTGGTTGTCCAGGACAGAAGGCAGAGACTTCCAACAGATGCCAATTTCGTCGGCGTTATAAACGTCGTCCTCTTTGTAATCATTTTTGGACATGAATGTGCTGAAGACTACTCGAAATTCTTTACTCGCCAGTCCAGTTTGTGGCTCACGTTCGCCCTGCAGTGACAGCGACTGAATTCCATGACGGCATTTGAATTTGTACAACCATCCATTACTGGCTTTGAAATTCTTGGGTCCCTAAAATCAAATTAGATAAATGTAAACAAAGATTATAAATCTACTCAGAATTGTGGAATGTACAAAATATTATTATATGAAATACAGGTTATATACTTGCAACAGTTTGTTAAATTCTAACGCCTTTTCCTGAATGGCCCAACCGTAAACCGGCTCGCCAAGACTACGTTTTTGCAAGAACCATGACGTGACAACTTGTTCCAAAACCGTCTTTTCTATGCCATGGTAAGGAGCTTCTGCATTCTGACTGCCAGCAGCGGATCTCTTGATGTTATGCCTCTCTTTGTGTATCCGATGTATCGTTCTCCGAGCCACTTGGTACTCCACACACAACTTTGCAACTTTCTCACCCTTCTCGATGCGATTCAAAATTTCCATCTTTACATGAAGTGACAACGATTTGCCTCGTCTTTTTTTCATGGAAAGAACCGAAGCATCTCTGCTCGTTTCGTCAACGGGCTCGGATTTTATTTGCACAAATTCTGTCGATGACATTTTTGACTTTACAACATTATGTACATACTGTCACAGAGGAGGGTTAATTTTTTGAGGTTAGGTTCACTACATGAAGTTAATTTTTAGACGAACAATGTACTGTGGATGAAAAAAACATTATTATTTATAAAATTATTTTCAAAAAATACTTAAAAATGTTATACATCTTCTGACGTTTTTAGAAGAAACGAATTTTTGTTTTTTTTTTTTTTCTAATATTGCAAATGGAGAAACAGAGGGAGACAATGTAAAAAGAGATAAAAAACTGGAAAATGAACTAGATTTAATTTTATTATATTTTATTAATTTGAAATGATCTTTTTTAATGAAGGTGTTGTTATTTTTTGTATGACAGGTCAAAACATTGTTTAAAGTTAACGTCGCTCACAAAATGTTTGGCAGTACGCATGCGCGCGGCGCTCGCAGATGATAAGGCGCCGCCACGGAGTGTGTTTTTGCACACCAGAGTGAATCCATCAAAGAAAAACACAATGAAAACATTGAACCCGAAATTGAATGTGCACAATTGAAATCGTGACACTAAGGCTCATTATTAATCATCAGCTATAGTGTCCAGGCCTTATCGCATCAAAGATGGTATCATCTTTGTGTTACGTCCTAATACCCGTGGCGCTTATCATTGTTCTACTCCGAAAATGCCGCGAATGTACTTGGGGCAAGTGCAAATGCGACGTCAACCTTCAGGAGAGGGTGTTCCTCGTCACAGGTGCGAATTCTGGCATTGGCAAAGAAGTCACACGTGAACTTTGCAAAAGAAAAGCCAAAGTCATTATGGCTTGTCGGAATATGGAAAAAGCTAAAATTGCAATCAAAGACATTAGGAAGAGCACACCGTTGGGGGAAATGGTACGGTATATATAATTTAATGAGGCAACAAAAAACAACTTTTATTTATTTATAATTTATTTTGTGGGGAATAATGATAGTATTAATAATACTGATAAGTTCCAAGACGTTTGTTTATTAATTTTGATTTTTTGAATGACAGATCCCAATGGAGCTGGATCTTGCATCATTGAATTCGATCAAAGAATTTTCCACTCGGGTGCTTGAAGAATTTCCTGAAATTCACGTTTTGATAAATAATGCTGGAGTTTATGTGCCTCTGAAGGACCACCTGGCGCATACAAAGGATGGCTTTGAAATCCATTTTGGCACTAATCATCTGGGTCATTTTTTGTTAACCAATTTGTTGTTGGATAAACTTAAGACAAGTGCTCCTAGTAGGTAAGTCTTAAAGAGAGTTTGTAATCCAATTTTTAATTCTAAAAAATACAATTAAAAAATTGTCATTCTATTTGGACTGTGTTCTATTTGTAAAACTTCAATTTGTATCAACTTTAAAAATGGATTTTGTATGTGTAATAATTTTCATTGCAGAATCGTTATAGTAACGTCAAAGCTTCTGGAGTCAGGAACAATAGATTTCACAAATTTGAATGCAGAAAAAAATCTTGTAACGAAAGGTCGCATGAATCCAGGTTACTGTAACTCAAAATTGGCGAACGCATTTTTCGGTCTCGAGCTGGCGAGACGACTTGAAAATACTGGCGTTAATGTGTACTCGGTCTGTCCCGGTTTTACGTACACAGGTTTATTCAAACACGTAAAACGGCGATGGTTCCATTACATTGTTTTTTCACCCGTAGCCTTACTGTTTCTGCGCACGGCTAATCAGGTATGTCCAAACCAATTTTAATTGAAGTTGTTTTATAAACACAAAAAATTTATTAAATGTATTATTTTTAGGGTGCTCAAACAGTGCTTAAGTGTGCCATAGATCCTACCCTCTCGAACGAGTCAGGTAAACTGTATCGTGATTGTAAAATATACACACCCACTAAAAAGAAACTAGATTTTGAAACAGCATCAAAACTTTGGGAGACTAGTGCCAAAATGATCGGCCTAGAATAATCTTCCATGTGATGTGTATCGACTCAATTCCCTCGAGATGGATCAACTAGGTTTACATGCATTATGTTTTGTATATGAAAAAAAAATTCTGTGAGCACAATAAACGTTGAAAACCCCATTATTGTTATTGATTAGTGTGCGAGTGTGGTCTGCTTTATTATTCAAGAGTAATAAATTTGATTGTACTTTTGAATGGAAAGTATAAATCAACTGGCACAAAAAGATGCAGGTTGTTTTTTTTAATCAATTTCATCTGTACAAATCTTGGTTTCAACAGTTTCAAATTATTTTTCTCTATCGAGGAAAATCCCCTTAAGCAACGTACACGTAATGCATATCGACTTAAAATCAATAGTGATATAATTAATATAATTTATTTTATAATAAATAATAGATTTGACAGAACCCAATTATTCAATAACCGAAGGTGCTACTTCGTAACTCTCGTATATCACATAAAAATATATATCAATATCACAATAAAACGAAGTTGCACGTGATTCTTATAAACGATAACTTTTGGACAACGATTCAAATAATGACAAGTGTACCCTTCGTGCTTTCCTTCCTTTAAATTATAATAATCAATTCGCCTTGTTTGTCGCTTGATTATTTGCATGGTGTAGGTTTATGTGCGCGGTCGCATCACTTTGAAGCTCGTTTTCTTACTAGCAAGCGCTTCGGTTCGCGCAAACACATTTTCCGTGCTCTTCCTTATGGAATCTATGTAATTCGTTGGAAAGTCTTTGGCATTCACTTGACTATCGTCGTTGGCAAAAAGCGACGGCGGCGTACCCGATGAATAGTCGTCTACGGTTGTCTGAACATAAAATGATCAAAAATTAAAAACCGGGGAAAGAAAAATTGATATCTCCATAAAAAAAGTGATTCAATAAACGACTTTCCATTAACTTTTTCATATTGAATCTAATTTGAAAAAAATTAATTGAAAATCGTTACTAAATATACTACTTTTGCATTACTTTTTTTGCTGTGTTTACAAAATTACATTCGTTGTTATTCTCACCACGGAAACCGATGACGATTGCTTGATTTGATTTTCCCAAACTTGATCCAGTTGAGTCCAGATTGGAGAATCAGTTTTAGTGGATTCCTGCCTGCAATAATATTGAATTCATTTTCTCGATTCATTTTTAATAGAAAAAAGAGTGTTTCGTATCAGAACAAGATGTACCTCGATTCAGACTCGCATCTTCTTCTCGTGCTCTCTTGAATTGTTTCGTTACTCTGTCCAGAGTACGAGCTCGTAAGTCTAAGGTCTACAGGTTCGTCTAACGACATAGTTGATTCATTTCTAATTTTATATAGTAACGGTTTCTCTTCATCGACCTCGTCTTCGGTCTCTTCCTTTCGACTATCATTCTGCCTCTCGGAATCATCATCAACCTTGTTCAGCAGCGGGTCTGTCTCGTTGCTTTTGATCTGCTCAAAACTGTCGTCCCGCTTGACCGACGAGTTTCCATACGAACTGTCGTCGCCGTCATGCTGACTGCTACTCAGCGCCATTTCGCAACTGCTGATCGAATTGGAGCTCGTCTGTCGTCTGCTGTTAACTGTGATCTGTTCAAGCGCCGCCTGTTCAGAAACCGAAGTCGGCATTAGGATTTCAATATGCGCCAAGTTCTTAGTCTTGCAGACACGTTGAAAAACATTGTCGTTGCTGCTTCCTCCCCGGGCCAAATTAAGGGCTGCAGTGTCGTCAATGGCGCTCTCTTCGGACTTGCAGATTCGCTTCGAGTGACTGTCCAGATTTGTTATTGGTTTATCCAAACCTTGATCTAGCGACGATCCAAACAGCTTTGAACTTTTCAGTTGGCTCATCGACCTCGTAGGCCTGTGGCTTCTTTCGAACAGAATTTTTTGTATCAGTGGCATCTCTTTCTTCGTCGCTTCCATGTCTAAGGAACTGCCTGAATAAGTGCGCTTTGAATGATCCAGACTGTAAATTCAAATTGTTTTTTGTTTAGATTAGACAATTTAGAATACAAGAATTAGGAAACGGACAAATTAGAGCTGTATGATTTGAGAACAAGTTTTTTTGAAAACTTATTTCTTACGGTTGATTTGGTTTAGCAGCAATCAAATTAGCTAGATTAGGTAACGTGGCGCGGAGGTCCGTTGTTGTTAATCCGCAATACCACTTCAACTGGGCTATATTTTTGTTCAGAAGGTACAAGGCATAGTGAAATCGTAACCTATCTTTGCCTTTTACATATAAAGGAAACCTGAAATAAAAACATGTAACTTCAACGGTTTCATTAATCAAATTCTAAAACAGATAATAAAAAACTTACTGTCGATCATGATTAGGAATGTTGTCGGATATATGGTCAACAATTCGACTCTTCGAACCATAAAATACAATTCTGTATCTCAAAGGTACATTCAAAAAATGAGCTATCATCTGTGTGGTTTGAGCAACAAAACCTAGAGCTACTGCGACGCTCGTATCACTAGCCGTCCCGAGGGATTCACTGTCGGGCAAATGTACATCATTTATTTTATATCTCCCATCAGATTCCTAAAACAAAAACAAAACTTCAGTTCGTCCAAATAATCCACACTTTCATCATCAACTCATACAAATTATCTTATACAAATTATCTCTTTCGTTTGTTTCATTGTTAGTATATCAATACTTGTTCGATTTGATGAATGAGATTCATATCCGAAATAAGTTGGCGTTGCTTTTGAACGAGGTGTCCCGTCAGTTGTATAAAATCGTCTCTTTTTTCTAAATGCCCTTGCCTCCATTCGCACAGCCTTTCAATGTCTTTGTTGAGTTCTCTGTACCTATCCATCAAATCGGAACCTTTGAAAGCCAGAAAAACAAACAACCGTTCAAATACTTTCACACCAACCAACCAAAACATTTCAGAATAAAATATAAAAAACTTTGATAAACCTTGGTCCTGATTATCCTCAACAATGTCGGAATGTTTCTGATTGAGCGCTCGAATCTGCCCCATCTTCCGTACTCTTTCATGCTCCAACAATTTGGTCCTGAACTTGACGTCCTCGAGTTCCTTGCGAACTTGTAAAATTTGCGCCCTCTTCTCCTTGCTGAGCCTCTTAGGTTGTAGCAACCTGTTGAGAGCCGTTTGTGGGTACTTTGGCGTCACAACACCGTTTGCTATTCTGTCTCGCAAATTATTCACCGAGTCAGACTGCTGCTTGAGGTTTTGCATCATGCTCTTGAGAATCCTGAGCTTCTCCACGTTGTAGCTATCCTTGACCTCGGAGGTGTTGATTGACATGTACAGGTACTTGTTCAGATTCGGTTTGCATCGGAATTTGTCAGACGGCGCAAAGTAGCCGCCATGGAATTGAAATATCACGGCATTATCGGTTACTATTGCTTCTATGTTTTGAGGCAGTTTCGGCCCGAGGTATACTAAATTCGTGAGGGAGAGGCTCCAGGTGAAAGTCGTCGTGTCTGATGATGGATCGTTTGCTAATGTTCGTTTCCATAATCGAACAACAATTTCTTGAAACAAAAATTATTTCAGTTGGCATTTTAGAATTTGTGATAACATTTCTGATTCATGAGTCACAAATTTTCAACGTTTCATAGTTTTATGCGTTAAAAGAATATATAAAAATTATAACTCATATATCAACTTGTTTTAATATATAATAAGTTAATATTTTATCGTCACATTTCTAATAAAATGTTTTCTGTTTCAATCATACAATGTTACGCTTTGAAACCATGAAATTTCTTTGTGATTAGATATAAAAAATTTGTAAAAACTGTACTTGTATTACAATTTGTGATACCGACAAAGATATCAGTTTGAAGTGAGGTACAAAAACGAATAAACAGAGAGTCGTAACATTAGAATGATACAAAGCAGACACATATAAAATCAGACAAAGAAGTTCAATTGATATGATGCAAACTAAGCAGAGGTTCATCAGATAACAACTCACAAGCTTCTCGATTGTAATTACATTAGCGACGAATTTATACAAATTGTTACTTGAGCTGTAATATAATAATTGTTATACCGCTGGCAGTAGAATGATCCGTCGAGTACAAAGTAGGCACTTCTAAACTCGCCCATCTCGGACTTATGCTATCAATGGCTTCGCTTGTATACAAAGGTGATGACATGCTCGTTCTGTGAATCGTGTAATAAAACCACCGAGTTTTTTTTTCATTGTAATCCAAATTGTGACCAATGATACGCATCAAACTCCTCAGTCGTAACTGCAAAAATACATCCAAATTAGTCATCACAAAAAAAGCGACATCACAAAATCGAAACAAACTTAGTCATGTGATTTATTTTTGCTCAATCTACATTTTACCATTCCCTTGTAAACATTTCTCAAACGAAACTTTCCCCCTGACAATTTTTGCAACATTGCAAATTTTTTAGGTTAACAATTCCATTGTTTCATCATTGGTATATATATGATAAATATATAATACAGATGTATATGCAAACGAGACAAAACGGATTGTGATGCAGTTGCAAAAGTTGTAATTCAGGGAGAGTGAAAATTGCAAAAAAAATTGACCTGTTGAGTGGCAAGCGGTAACCAGGTTTTGTATCTCGGTGTTGCGCGCGGTTGCAGCGTCGGATCTAAATCTCTAATGATGTCCCTCGTCTCCGACGGCTCCATCTTTCACGCCCATAGTACACTTAGTTGCGATGCATTACAATAACAACAATTAAAACGCCAATGCGACTGACAAAAAGCAGTAACAGCGTTCAAACGTAACTGCTGACTGATCGACTTGTCCAATTGTCTCTCAGTGTTGTGGCAATTGTCTATGCCGGGCCGATTCGCACGGTACAGTATTACGCACGATACGCGCCCTGCACAAACGTCAAAAATGAAAATCTGACCTCTCTTGCTGCCACGCAAACTGACAGCAGCAGCACAGACAAGATCAAGTCCACTTAAATCATCTGCGACGTTGCCAAACCTACTTCCACTCTGGTCGGTCGAAAGTTACTACGATTTAATTTGATCCGTCATTTCCACATGAATTTCACCATCAAAATAAAAAACTTTTAATCAATTTATATACAAAAAATGAGCAAACCGAACAATGAAACAGACATTTCAATTTTTGGAAGATCCAATTTTTGAAAAATTTGACAACGTTGCATCTTTTACACCGGTCGGTAAAACAGAGTTTTGCAGTTGATGACAAGGGGGAAAATTTGCAAAAATCCGGAACAAACGATTGTTTGTGTGCAAAAAAGTACAGTTGATTTCGCTTATGATTTGATTAGGAATTGTATGATGCAGATTTATAACGTAGATTTTTGTTTTTTTTTTCAGGCATGTTCAGAGGAAAATTGTTTATGGTACGACAATGGTGCCAAATTAAAGTGTACCTAACCTCAAAATTGATTATGTATAACCAGCGGTTGGTAGCGCGTGGGACCGAGACGTAGACAATTTTTGCAATGGCCACTGATGATGATGGTCGTGCAGATGTTTCGTGTTTATTAATTCGACTATTGAACGAGACCGAAAAAAATTGAGCTTGTCTCCCATTGTTTTTGGCGACTGGTGATTTTGCGCGCCAACATATACTCGCGCCAGTGCGCCATTTCTTGCAAAAAAAGTAAGTACGCGACGCCGAGTGACGGCGGATCTCAAGTCGCCGGTCGGCCCCGTTCGATCTGCCGCTTCGGTTATAATACGTCACACGCGTTTTCAAAAGTGGTAATTTATTTGACAACAAAGTGTCGGACAGACGCTGAACAATCGAACGTTCAACGTCTTTTTGAACTACCGGTTGCCAATTGATTGTTTACACTTGTTTTAGCAGAGATTTTGAATTCAAATGCATGGCGTTGCAACACCTAACCTTAAGTGCGATTGTTTAATGGGACTGTACTGTATTAGACGTACGTCGGCACTGTGTTTTTTGTTTTGTCAATTTTCTTTTTTGCAACTATAAACAAAGTGGGCAAATATAAATAGTAAGAATAAGTTGGAGGGGTTCAGGTTGAGTGACACGAGTTGTGTTTTGATTTTGATTTTAGATTGACGTAACAAGAAGCAAAAGATGGAAGCTGGAGCAACCGATCAACCGGAGGAACCAGTTTTGAGGTTATGCAAAAAGTCATCCGGAGACTCATCGCCTGATGGGGAGTTGAAAAAAGATACTGACAATGGATGCGAATCTGAATCGAGAATTGAACCAACTGCAGATGAGGCGATGGAAACTTCGACTAGTGAAAGTGAACCGAAAACGACATCAGAAGAAGTAGATGTAGCAGAAAAAGATACTGTAGAAAAAGATGCTGTAGAACAAGCAGTAGGAGAGAAAACAGAAGGAGAGATGGATGATGATGAAAAGGTTGGTTCAGACAGCGAAAAATGTCCTGAAACAACGACGGAGAAGGAAGCTGATGAGGAGAAGAAGGAGGAGGAAAAAAGAGACGAGGAGATAGACGCAGAAAAAACATCGGAGTTTGCTCATGTGGATGTTGAACAGTCGGAGACGAGTGTGGTTGAAGAGTCGCAGAAGAACGCATTGGCGGAAACTGAAACTGAAATTGAGGCGATGGAAGTTGATAATCCGGAAGTACAGGTGGAAACGAATAAATCATCAGAGACAACAAATCAGGAGGCAGATTCAGGGTCTTTGGTTGATGATAAGAATCAAGTTGAGTCTAATGAGACAGACAAGAAGAGCGCCGAGGAGAACAAGGATAATGACACGGAATTCGTCCAGATTACGCAGGATAAAAATGATGATAGTCAAATTGAGGGACACTCGATGGACGCAGAAGATCCGTTTGGCGGCGACAGTATGCAGGGAAATGAATCTTTGGATCAGACTGAAAAAGATGCTGAAGGTGAAAATCGAGATTTAGACAAATTAATTTGTAATTAATCTAATTTTTAATAACATTTTGCTAACATTTAACTGTTGCAAAATCAAAAATAATAAAAGAACTAAATTGTTTATTTAGAATTTTTTGCGTTTTTTTTATTTATTTTGTTTTTGTTTTAAGATAAAAACTGGTACGTAAATAATTAAAAAACATTTGTTTGTAAATTTCAGCGATGAATAATACTCTGGAACAAATGGGAGACAAAGCAGACAGTCTGCAAGAAGTAATGGACGCACAAGAAGATACTGCCTGCTCATCACCGAACCTCGCAAAGTCGACAGAAGAAGAAGGAAAATCGCCGGAGGAAAAAAGTGACAGCACAGACACAGAAAAAGATGCGAAAAAAGAGCAGAGTAAAAAAAAGACTGACTCGGTCGTTGAAGTGGTCGCGGGACAAGATGACGAGCTGTGCATCATACCTGACAGTATGAAAATTATGATTCCACGTAAAGAAGATCAAGAGGATGAGGCGACTGCGAAGGAAGTCAGCGAAGAGAAAGAGGTCGAAAAGGCAACTGCTGAATCTGAGAAAACCACACGACAGTCTTCTAGCGATGATAAGGAAGAGAATGAGAAGGGAGAAGATGGGTCGAAAGCAAAAGAGGGTGGTGACATTGAAATTGTCGTCGATGATGGATCGACAAAAGGTTTGGATGAGATTGAAGAAATTGAATCAACTCAAGTGTGCAAGCAATGTGACAGAACAAAAGTTTGCAAATTTGTGGCCAAGGCCGGAGTTGAAACTTACAATGTTTGTTCGAAAGCTTGTAAACTTGCCTTCCAAGACAAGAATAGGAAGTCGACGGATATCCCAAGTGACGGGGTTAATTCGCGAAAAGAAAAACGGTGCGCCAATTGTCTTTTGATTGTCGAGGTTGGGGATGAGAGGAATCTTTCGTGGGAGACCATGGAGTTTTGCAATGAAGAATGTCTTGGCAAATTTCAGCACAAGTATGGTAGTTACTGTCGAAATTGTAATGGTGCCGTACAGCCGGTGAGCTTGGGCAAATATTGTGTTAGGTTTGGTTACGATGTTAGACAATTTTGTTGTTCCACGTGTTTGGAAGAATTTAAAAAAGGTCTCAAAGTCTGTAGTTACTGTCAAAAAGACATCAGTACAGAGACCGAAGGATTTCTCGCACCTGTTGGGGACAAGGGACAGTTTAAAGATTTTTGTACGCAGGAATGCATGGAGAAATATTCCAGGATGAGCTCGAATGAACCTGCGGCTCCTGTAAAGAAACCTTGTGGAGTTTGTCAGGAGGTATTTTTAAACTTTTGTCATTTTTTTGGTCTATCTAATTTGTTTGTGTGCTGATGACTGATCGTAATGTTTTTTTATTGCAGGACAAAATAGTATTTTGTGATGTTCAGATAGACCGCTCAACTCCGGTTCCAATTTGCAGTGAACCATGTTTCGCAGCTTTCAAGTTTGTTAACAAAGTCGACCCTTCGCAATGCTCAACGTGTAAAAAGTACTTTGAAAATGCAAATAAAAAAAGTTTTGTTGTGTTCTATGAGCAAGATGCTCACTCGTTTTGTAGTAAAACATGTCTGAATGTTTTTATAATAACTAATCGAAAAATTGTTCCTTGCAATTGGTGCAAAGTTAAAAAATACAACTTCGACATGATCAGAAAAGAACTCAAAATCGGTCAGGTCATCATGATGTGCAGCTTAAATTGTCTCACATTGTATCAGGTGAAATTCATCTTACAATACAATACTTTTCTATACCAACATAATAAAAAACAATTCATAATTTATTAAAAATGATTCGCAGGTATCCATAAATGCTGTGTCTGCCAAGCGGATCAGATGCGACTATTGTAAAGAATTTTCGCAAGCACAGTACCACTTGACAATGTCAGACGCAACTATAAGAAATTTTTGTTCCTATAATTGTGTGATGAACTTCCAAGGGCAGTATTCAAAATCTCCTATCACCATTCCTAGTCCGGACGACCCTGTACCTACAGGATTACCCAAGAGAACATTACCACCGACACGAGCGATTACTCAAACGTAAAACCACCTTTTCTAATCAAACATAACATTATTCCATACAAATCAATAAACATTTCTAACGGAAATTATTTTCATTCCAGATCCAGACCCGTCGAAAAGAAATCGTTGCCTGTGATCTCGTCAGTGACAAGTTTAGCGTCCATGGCAAATGGCAAATCAATGGAGAATTCTGCGCCAACAACCGTAACAAAATCCGTGAGTGTGCAACCGATCGCACAAATGACTGGCAGCAAACCCCAAATTATTTACAAGCAACAGGTGATTGTGCGCCCTCCAAGTCCAGTGAAACAGAGCAACAGAATGACCGAATGCAAACCAATAACCCATACAAAGGGAGTTTACGTGAGGCCAAGGCAATCGACAGTTGCAACCCAAACCGACGAGGAAATCAAACCTGTGATACCGATACCCGTACCAATTTATGTTCCTTTTCCTGCACACATGTACTCCATGCCGTTCCCTGTTCCAGTGCCAATTCCAATACCCATACCCGTGCCTATATTCATCCCCACCACGAGAAACACTGCAAAAGGCATCATGAAGGAGATGAAAAAGATCCAGGAAAAAATGCCCTCGGATCCTTTTGAAGCTGAGCTTTTGATGATGGCTGAGATGGTTGCGACGGCGAAAAAAGCTGAGAGCGAATCAGATTCTGCCGATGAGAATAGGTAATGAACATTTCAAAACGATTTGTGGGAGATGTAAAAAATTCCACTGAGATAGGATAAAAGAACTAATTTGACAGTGGGTTTTGATAAAAAATATTTGAATTAAAAATTCAGCTGTTATGTCGTATGTTTTATATTCATTTTTCTTTTTAGATCTGATGGAGAAGAGGAGCAAACAAACGCCCAGCATAGCAGCGATAATTATAGTCCAGAAAACGTTGATGCTACCAATAACGCCTTTGAGGAAGACGTCCTACAGATGGCGCTCAAAATGGCCAGCGGAGAGATTGAGGAGCCGCCGGTTGATTTGGAGGCTGCGCTTGCCACGAACACAATCACCCCCTCGCAAGGTCAGACCAACGAGCCCGGAGCAAACCTGGAGAATCAAGGTAATCCTTCCATCATTCTAACTGTTGTTAAATTTTTTTTTTTAATTAATTTTTTTAATTTTTTTATTTTTAATAATTTAATTTTCGTTTGAAATTATAATTAAAAACTAAAGCTTTTATTAATTTTATATTTCGTTTATTTAAACAAGTTCTGAATTACGTTTTAGCACCAATTGACCGGACTTCCGGTGGAAACCGGGGTAAAAAACGAGCGTCTGGGTTTAAAACGCGTGGCACGCCTGCTAAGAGAGGTAGAAAACCATCGTCGGGTTCAGACATGTCGCTTGTGCAGCAACAAGAAAATCAGCCCGCGCCGCCGAGGTTTATAGAACCTGTGGAAAAACCAGACGCCAATATGGCTTTGAAATATACTTTTGGAGTTAATGCGTGGAGACAATGGGTAAGTTATGCTTAGATTAGTTTTGCCATTCTCAAAAGAATCATATTTTTAATAGATTATGTTGTTGGTTTAGGTTGTGGCAAAAAATACGGAACTGGATAAACAACAAGCTGCTGCTACCGCTCCGGCAAGGAAGATAAAATTGTTCAAGATGGATTTGTTACAGTTGACAGCGGATGAACTCAATTATTCATTGTGTCTTTTTGTTAAAGAAGTGAGGAAACCTAATGGTCAGGAATATGCTCCGGATACAATTTACTATTTATGTTTAGGTATGGATATAACTTGTATCACTAACTTTTCATCATCTTTGTATTGTTGATATATGGATTAGAGAAATCAAATATGCCATTTTTAACTTGCAGGTATACAGCAGTATTTGTTCGAAAACAATAGGATAGATAACATTTTTACGGATCCTTATTATGAAAAGTTTACGGAGTGTCTTCATGATGTTGCTAAAAAGTTTGCTTCCATTTATAACGAAGCTCGTAAGTTGTATTAAAAATTACAATAAGATAACAGGGGGTTTTTGTTTATTTGTTTGTTTGTTTGTTTGTTTTTTTTTTTTTTTGGTAAATCAGGTATAAATTTTATTTTTCACAGAGTACATTGTTACAAGAGTTGAGGAGGAACATCTGTGGGAAAGCAAACAATTAGGAGCTCATTCGCCTCATGTACTGTTAAACACTCTCATGTATTTCAACACAAAACATTTCAACTTAGTGGTAAGCGTTATACCGAATGTGTTTATAGTATAATGTGCATATGAATAAAAAAATTGATGATTATTTATTTGATTTGCAGTCTGTAGAAGAACACATGCAAATCTCATTTTCATATATTATGAAACACTGGAACAAAAATCCGCCAGCAAACAAAACGCACTCTAGGAACATTGTACTTCGATTTTACCCTGCTCAATCTGCATTAGGTAAATTTTCTTTGTTATATTTAACTTTCATTGTATTCATATATTTATAAACATTTTTGAAACCAATGTTATTTTTCTAGCCGCAAATTCAAAAAAGAAAAAGTATACGAGCAGACTGAAAACGAGGAAAATCCATTAAGGTGTCCCGTGAAACTGTACGAATTTTACTTGTCCAAATGGTATGTATTCAGTTTTATCAAGCTTTCGATATACTGAAAATATTACTTCAAATGAATATTTTATTAAATTTGATTATATTTTTTTAGTCCCGAAAGCGTGAAAACTCGCAACGACATTTTCTACTTGCTGCCAGAAAGAAGTTGCGTACCAGACAGTCCAGTTTGGTATTCAACTTCGCCGCTCGCCAAAGAGCAACTTCTTAAAATGCTCTACAGAATTAAAATGGTCAAAGAGATCAACATCGCACTGCTAAACAGCTAATTTCTCCTGACACTCTAGAAACTTATAAAGCCTGGTTATTATTGAAAGGAAATACTATAAACTAATAACAAACGAGACGATTTTTTAGTTGTGTGTTTGAGTTGACACATTGAATTGATTTTATTTTTGTATGATGTAAACATTTGTTTGTACGGTGAATGTGATTGAATGATTATGATTTCGTGCAGAGTGGATTCGGGTGAAAAAATAATACTTGTATATTTGTACACTCACGTCATACAAAATGTCGTTCCGTCGGTACAGTTTCCGTCGGTGACAAAGAAAAAGACTGTGCCAGCTTTTGCAACCTTACAAGCTGCATAAAAATGTAAATACGATGAGATCTGAAATTTTTGTTTGTGCGAATGTACGTTTAAACCATGGACTCGAAGAAGAAAATATAGTTGTCATTGTTTTTGCATCCGTCGTTTATTCAACCTTTCCTTTTAGCTTTACAAATAATAATCTGACAAAACGTCCCTTTAATATTTACACTTATCGCTTCTTTGATCGATCTATAAGAAGTAATCGCATATTTGAACGACGATTTTTCTCTATTACATCCAAATCCTTATGCACTTGTCTGAAGATCGTAAGTCGATCCTCGTCAGGAATTGTTTCTCTGAAACATTAAAATATTTTCATCATTTTTATTCATGTAAAAAATCCTATTATTTATCCATTTATATATAACTGCAATAACCATTTTCATTTCTACATACCTGTATATTTTCATTAGATCATACTTTTCCCAAGGTTTAGCATTCTTTTCCATTTTTATTTGCCGTTTGTAACCAACATGAAGATTTGTAATACCTTTGAGATTTTTCAATTCCCACCTCATTGTATAAGGTGGTGGATTTAAGGGAACTTTGATAGTATTGATGGGTACTTTACTACCCTCTGGTAAAAATTCCTGTTCCATGTCCATTGGGAACGTACTGTACTCTTGTGGACAATCTCTCAAATAATACAAACAGTCGTCCAACCGTTTTTCCAATCTGAAACAAAATTATTATAAAAAGGTTATAATAATTGTAACATTTTATGACTAATTCTGTAATATATTATTAATGCCTGTCTAAGAAATTACTTCATACTACTTTCAATATTATTTTATACAAATTTGCAGGTCAAAAATATTTATTATTTTGCCTAATTTCTAAATTAAATATCTCAGTTTAGAAATATAGTTAAATTTTCAAAAATTGTTGACTATATTAGTATTAGTAGATTTTATGATTAAAAGTTACAAAAGGTTCAGAATATTTTGCTAAGTTGTGTTCTATCTTAACATTCAAAACTTGTTAAATAAAAAAGATAAAAACAGTAAAAATTAGAACCTAAAATAAACAAACAAATAAATCTCACCTGATACATTCGATCAACTGAATGGTAGGATCATACATTTCATAATTGACTTCAACTCCCTGATGATCAATGACATTTCGCAAAGTAAAGTTGCATTTCAATCCTGCACCTCGCTTCTCAATGCAGATGCCTAAAAATCGGTTCGTCTTGCCCGGAGCATGGACGTCAGAAATCGTCACAGCCACGATTGAACCGACATAAAATTCCGGCACGTCCACAACTTTCCTTCTTGCAAGCATGTCCTTCCTCTCTAACCTCTCCCTGAGGATGTTTCTGAATTTTGGATCAGGATCCGGAAGAAACTCCGGATAAATCTGAGCGTACCGAGACAGTTCCTGGATTTCAGCATTTTGATTCTTACGAAATCTTCCCTTTTGTATTTCCGGCAACGGCAATCGAGCTGTCGAATAATTTTTGCATTCTGTCCTTGCTGAAAATCGAATTTTAAATCAATAATCATTTCGTGCCATCTGTTTATTTGTTCATGTCGTGCAAAAATAACAAGAAAACACAAAAAAAATGTTGTTGATGTTCTTTTCAATTTTGAGGTTAGGTTGGAATTAGTTTTTTAAATGGCCGTCGAACTGACTGTTGAAAGTTAATATAAACATGAAAATTGAACTGAATCTTTCGAGTCAACCCCTGAGTACTTACCCGAGAGGATTGTTTTGAAAATATTAAAATGTTGCTGTATTTCCAAACTACATATTCTCCTCACGCCGGCCATGTTTTTATGCACAGTACGGCGCGCCGCTCGTAACTGTAGTCAATTGATTTTTTGAGATATAAAAATCAGTAACAAGCAAAGCATCAGCGCAACAATCGCACAATATAAATTAATAAAAGGTTGAGTTTGATTTGCACTGACAGTACACCGGATGAGTTGTTGATTGTCAATCAAAAAATTACACCATGGAGGATGACATTTTGCACAGTTTGTCTGACATTGGGTGAGTTTTAAGGTTATATTATTTTCATGCCAAAATGATACAGATGAATTGCAAAAATAACGTTTCATCGACGTTTTAACAGGTACAAAGGCCCGATGTTGGACGGACCGAAATTCGTTCAAGAATTAAGTCTAGGTGCGAAATCCGTCGAGTTCACCCGGCTCATTTCGTGGCTGGCCAATGAAATAGGCGAGTACAGCAACATCGAAGAAAGAATA
The DNA here is from genome assembly GCA_025266255.1 of Trissolcus basalis. Taxonomy (NCBI): domain Eukaryota; kingdom Metazoa; phylum Arthropoda; class Insecta; order Hymenoptera; family Scelionidae; genus Trissolcus; species Trissolcus basalis. Next base: position 75,093 of record JAAMPD010000720.1, on the reverse strand, counting down.
AACGCAGCAAATTCGGCGGATGACTCCAGCTCGTTTCTTTTAGAATTGAGCTCTTTTTTTGAAGGAGCTCGGTTGTATCAATGCAAACCTAATGACAGGCAATGTCAACCAAAGACTGACAAACAAGCAGGACAAGCTGATCCTTATCGATTACTTGATATCTGAACTCATGGCTGCGAAAATGCTCCAGTTCAACAAGCCTCAGGATAAGTCGCTTGAAATCTCCGTCGTAAGTGTTTTGAAGAAAGAAAGAAACAATTTGGTTTTCTCATTTGGTGTAAGTTTTGTTTGTTTACGGGTTGATTTGATTTGTTTTCTTTTGCAGAATGAATCTGACACTGCGAAGAATCTCAAAGATATTTTGATAGCCCTGAAATATGACAGGCCACCGGAAAACATAACTGCTGAGATGCTTTTTAAAAAGATCATCACGAAGGTTGAGGAGATGGTAAAAACAGTTCCACAGGATTTGATAAACAAACCGTTGTTCTTCGGTGAGCTATCAAATGAACAGTGGCAAAAACTCGACCAACTTCAGCGTGAGCTGCACGAGGAATTTAAAATCAGAAGGGAGATGTTACTGAAACGGTTGGATGTTACGATAACTTCGTTTTCGGTAATTTTTCTTTATTGATGCTAGGTCATAAAGGGTAATACTAATTTGGGTTTGAATTGTTTGGTAAATTTTGGTTCGGATTTTTCAGTGGTCGGAGAGAATGCAATCGAAACAAGATCAGCTGAACAAATGTTTTAATCCTGAGCGAACCAAGTTGAAAATTGAGCCAAATGTTAATATAAGCAATGTTCTGGCTTCTCGAGAGGATTTGGCAATTATTGAAAAGACTAGCAATGCGCAGGTTCGCAGAAATACCAAGAGCCAGGTGAACAACGTTATCATAGGTGCTGTTCCTGATAGAGGTGGCAGGCCCTATGAACAGGAGCCTCCTCCACCGGAAATGCCACCTTGGGAGAAGGAACGTCAAAATTCTGGCAACCAAAGGTATGAATTGTCATAAATATTGTACATCTTACACATTTACAAACTTTGACAAGTTTCATCGATTCGAACAATTTTGAAAAATTCCTTATATCTCACATGGACAAAAATATAAGTCATATCATGTTTTACATATTTTTAAGTGAGGTAAAAGCACCAGTTTGTGTTATAGAACCAGTTTGTGTAATGTTAGAATTAAAGATTCAAAACAAATTAAATGAAAATATGCCAAATAAAAATAAAAAATATATTCGTATTTTTTTTGCTATTGATGAATCCGTAAAAAAAATCACTAAAAATATAATTCATGCGCCGCTTACGAAAAAAAGAACAAAATTCGCCGGTCACGCTAAACTGACAGTTCAGTGGCAATTCTTACAAGAAGAGCTGTCAAATACGCGGAACTAAATAGGTCAATAAAAGTATTGAAAAGGAAAGAAAGTGTCAGGTAAATTCATTAATCGTCATTAATTGATCTCGTAAAAGGTAGATGCTTAAAATTCATTTACTCAATATTTATTTGCAATTAAACCAAATAGGTACACGGGAAGACATATGTTCTTATTACGGTTAGATCAAATTTCAACGCGAAAAACATTGCAAACATCATGGCAAACATGATGAAAAGAAAAAATATCATTGTTAAAATTATAAAAATATCATTAAATTTCATTTGATTAAGAAAAACTGTTCTGCTGTGATTTATTTCTTATCAAAATTTGTTATTCTTATAACACTATTTGGCATATTTCTTAACTTGTGGCTAACACAAATAGGTACAAATTCTATAACACAAGTTGGCGCAGTCCTTCTTT